>PVJH01017317.1:0-48161 GCA_004026705.1 Nesogale talazaci | reverse complement strand
GTAAGAGCCCCCAATAAAATTAAAAAAAAAAAAAAAAGATGTTGCGAGGGAAGCCGCCCTTTCCCGCTGTCTCTGCCTGGCCCCCTAGGGAACCATGTACCTGTACCCAAGGGTTCCTGGGGCTTCGTACGAAGCTCTGTCACTTCTTACCTGGTCTGTTGTCAAAGCAGCACCAACACAGGGAGTCAAAATTCCGGGCAGTCGACCTGGGCAAGAGAGAGAGGGTGGTGTCTTCTGCCCCTTTCCCACAAGACTTGCACTTACCATTGAAAGCGCCCCACTCTACAGTCCGTGGTGCCACGGTGATGCATTGGGTTGGGATCCACAAGGTGAGCAGTTCGAACCCTCCAGCCACTTCAGGGGAGGGGCATGGGTGCTTCCACCCCAGTGGAGAGCTGCAGTCCTGGAAACTCACAGGGCCAGTGCTGCCCTGCCCTGGCGGCCCTCGATGGCACTGAACTCATCTGTATTTCTGGTAGATTGTGTAGGATGCTCCCTGCCGGCACAGTGGTTGAAGTCCTCAGCTGCTAACCCCACGGCTACCACCAGCACTCACCAGCAGCTCTTCGAGAGAAAGAGGCGGCACTTGGATTCTGCTTCTTTGGAGGGGCAGGTCCCCCCCCTCCCCACTCTCAGCTGTCAGTTTGTTGTCCCATGATGCATAGGGTCACTACAGGTCAGAACTGAGTGGATGACAATGAACAACAACAGGGAGGCCGTTAGAGGAGCCCTGTGGCACAAGAGGGGATGTCTTGGGCTGCTGCTATTCAAAAGGTCAGCGGTTCAAAACCCCTCGCCACTCTGAGAGCAAAAGACGAGGCTGTCTACAGCTGTGAAAGATGCACAGTCTCAGAGACCCCCAGCAGCAGGCGGACCCCGCCCCGTCAGGCCACCGTGACTGCACACGCTCGGCTGCAACGGTGGGTGCAGCGGAGGGGCAGGCCCTCCTCAGCCCAGGCCTCGGCCGCTCCCCCCTTCTCTTTGATCTGCCATTTGCCCTTTCCCCTGGCCCTCCCCGCATCTTCCACCGAGGCCACCCTCCCTGGCCCTCCTTGCCACTGCTGTTTGTACAAGACAGGTCATTCTTGTCACACCCAATTTTCCATTCTTCAGGTTAACAGGGAGCTCTCTCTCACTGCAGTATTCAGCCCAGAGCCGAGGACGTGGTAGAACATCAAGGGCTGGCCGGTTCCTGGGCCATGCGAAGGCTGCGGGTGCCTCCGGGTCACCGCTCCCAGGGCAGCCCACCGTCATGATCCAAAGGAAGAGCTTGGAGTGTGTTACCTGTTCATTACAACTCTGTGGAATGTTGTTAGTGCTGTTAGGGTATATGCTGGAAGAGCCTGGCCATTCAGTAGTTTTCGGTATGTCCAAAGAAACAGTAACAATGAAACGTGTTCCATTTATCGGGAGGGTTATAACTCAGAGGAAATTAGCTTAACCCACTAATGTTTTCTGGGAGGTTAATTTGAATTACTGTGTACACGGTACGGTGGGTGGGAGGGAGGCTGTTATTTTTAGAGCTGTGTTCCATGGGCCATTTCCCAGAGACAGCCTATTACTCATGTCTACTGTGGTTCATCTCAAGAGTCTGAAAACAGCTTAACCAAATTTATAAGAGCTTCAAGTGGGAGCCAGGAAGTTCCGCTAAGACGTCTATAACCCCTGCCCTGGATTCTAATCCTAGGAACTTCAGCCAGGGTCAGAGGGGCTAAAGCAAGGCTCTGACCTGGCCGGTGTTGACCTTGGGAGGATCCGCCATGCCCAGCAGGGAGCTTTTCCCTCCCCCCCCCCCCCCAACCAGAGCACACGCCATGTGCTTCCTCTCTCAGGACGTCAGATACTGTGTCCCTGGGGGGAGGGGGAAACACTGCTACAAGAGTTCGCTGAACACTGGAGACTGCACAGTGTCCTGTAGGCTTTCCCTATGAGGTGCAGTCCATAAAACAGCAGGGACACCCACCCCCGCAGGCAAGCCCTCGGGGGCTTTCTGGTCACAGGTCCCAGAGGCCCAAGCACCATGTTTTCCAGTGCCCGTGCTCCCCCTTCAGAGGAAAGGCTCCCAGGGGAGGAGAGGGCTGGAGTGCGTTCCTGCTGAGGTAGAGCAGGCAACCAGGTGATCTCTGCTGCATGCTTTACCCACAATCCCAGTGGCTGCCATGGAGGGAGTGCAGGAAACTCAGAACTCACTGCCCTTGAGTCGCTAGCATGAGTGGATTTAGACTCGGAGCGACCTGTAGCACAGGGTAGAGCTGCCTCACTGAGTTTCCAAGACTGTAACTCTGTGCGAGTGGGAAGCCTCATCTTTCTTCCGAGGAGTGGCTGACGGTTTTGAACTGCTAGCCTCCCGGTGAGCCCAGCACATAAGCCACCTACACCCCAAAGGTGGCAGCCTCCGGTGTGGCAGGGAGAGCGTCCAACGCCAATCAGACAGAGCACGCTCTCTGGGGACTGCTTCCTTTTCAGTGGGGCACCATCCCTAGAAAAGACTGGGCCTGGGCCTCTCGGGGAGCCGCTGATGACGGAAGAGCCCTTGGAGCCGTAGACAAGCCCTCGGGGATTGCCCCCCCGAGAACAAGGCTCTCGGCAGCCAGCAGTGCGCCCATGTCTGTATTAGCTATCATCAGAAGCCAGACTCTGTCTGTTGTAGTCCCGTGTGTGATCGAGACTTGAAACTGGGGACGTCCTGGAGCCATGAGGTGGCACTGGCTCAGGCCGGGGAGGGTCACCACAGTGGGGGTCCCTTCCTTCAGACGGCTGGCCCACAGAACTTACAGCCATCCCCCATCGTATAGAGAAATACGTCGTGTCAAGCCAATAGCAGAGCCAAATTTACACTCAATTCTAGCTGGCTCTGAGGCCTGTCTCCAGCCTTCCGTGTTGGTTTTCCTCATCGAGAGAAATTCCATCCAGACCCCATGCCCTGAACCTCGTTCTCCTGTAGAGTGGCAGCTGGTCGGTTTGAACAACGGACTTGGCGCTCGGTGGCCTGAGGTGCGCCCTGAAAAAAGGTAGCCGGGCTGAGCCTTGCCAGCCAGCCCGACGCCCATCGGAGCGCATACCCCTGCTCGCCCCATCAGCACCCCATCCGGACTCTGAGCATGAAGATGCCTTGTGACGCGGCGGGTGGCGCAGAGCTGGGAAGGACTCTTGCCCTCCCTCCTCACCCTGCGCACCAAAGCTTCCTGCAGAGACCCCAGGCGGGCCCAGGACCTGTAGGTGTCCCCACGTCAGTTTCTCACGCCCTCGCCCTCAGTGCGGGTGGGGCCCTGCTTCTGGGGATTCTGCCCACAGATGGCTCTGGAAGAAAGGAGTCCAGCACTGGCCTGCCACACCAGCACCAGTCAAGCAGAGGAAGGGAAGGAGCATCCATTTTAGCCAACTTTATTTTTAGAAAAGTATTTTATTCAAGCATCTCCTTACTTATTACAGACATAAATACATGCATCCAGACAAATGAATCCACGGGAGGACCGTATAAAGTAATTGGCACATCACTTCAGGATGCTTTGTCAGTTACTGGAGGAGTTTGGCGCCTCTAACTTTAATCTTTTCCATTAAAATATCCATTCTGCCTTCAGATTGTGAAGCCCATAATATTTTAGACCGTCTCCGTGGATCTGTTAGTTTCACTTGTCAGTTTAATTTGTGGCGCTCTGACGTCGGAGGGCTTGTTAGGTTGTGCGTGGGAATGGGTGAGCTGCAAATGACGCCCAGCTCGGCCGCCCAAGGACCCAGCTGCCCCCAGAGACCCACCAGGCAGACCCAAAGCCTGGAACTGGCCGGCTAGGTGGGCACTCGGCCTGCCGGCCATACTGATGACGCTGATGGTGGTTCCGGCCAATGGAAGGGCAGGTGTGTGCTGCTGGAAGGTGGCTGCTCGCCGTCCCTGTTGCTCCTGGCCGGGTCTCCCTAAAACGTGTAGTGCCAGTTACTCTCTGCAGCCCGTGGTGGTGGTTCTCGACCTACCTAGTGCCGCGACCCTTTTGTACAGTTCCTCCTGTATGGTGGTGGACCCCCCCCCCCAATCATGACATTATTTCTGTTGCTACTTCATCACTGTAATCTTGCTATTGTTATCCATCAAGCGACCCCTGTGAAAGGGTCTTTGACTCCCAAAGGGGCCCCGACCCACAGGTTGAGAACCACTGCCCTGTTAAGTGCACTGTCTCACTGGGTCTCGGAGCTTGCTCCTTCTGGCTTATCAGCAGGCGAAGCTGAGGTTGTGCAGGCTGCCTGAGGAGCGCAGCGTACAGCGATGGCAGTCGGGCCCAAGGACGGCAGCCAGTGTGCTGCAGAGTGAACCCAGGGGGCAGGGGCAGCAGACATAGCTGCCAGGGCCCCGCTGCCCTTTGGGACAGGGCTCAGAAGCGGTGGGCACTGTGCACACACCTTTGACACGTCCCCAGAGGGATCTTTCTTGGATGGACTTTGGGGTCTAGCTCTCCCTTGGAGCAAACCAGCCATGGCTCCCACAGCCTTCAGAATGAAGGACCGGTTCCTCAGCCTGCCCCTCCGCCTTGGCCCAGCAGCCTGCTTCCAGCCCACCCCTCTTCTTGACCGCCACGCGGAGTGCCTTCCAGCTGCAAAACCCACTCCCAGCCTCTGCTTAGCGTGCAGTTGGGATGAGTGCCTTCAGCTGCACCTTCCCGGCCTCTCACCGCTGCCCCAGGTGTGCGGATACAGCCGTGGGCCTCCTGCTGAACTCCAGCCTGGGCAGCCAGTGGAGCTGTGAGCCAATCTGTGTCTTCTGCACTCCCCTGGGTGTCTGCCAGGTGTTGACATTAAGAAACAGCATGTGCATGTATGTGAGTGAGTGAGTGATCGAACCGTCGGTCTTTGGCGGTGAGCCAGTCGGAAGCAGGGTCTTCTGAGGTCGCATGGCATATGGCCTCTCCCTAACTGATGACCACCTTTAGGGGAAATGGGAAGCAGGAGTCCTGAGGCTCACCCTGGTGGCTGAGCGGGGAGGAAGCCCACCAGGACTGCCAGGCCAGGACTCATCCCCTCGGGCCTCTGACTTCCACCTCCTCCCACCTGAAGGTTTTCACCAGAGCTTTAGATGGTGAGGGCAACTCCGTAGAGAGCCAGAGTGCTTTGCCAGAGGTCCTGGCAGGCAGCGTCCTGGGCTCTGTGTCCACGGAGAGCCTGGCTGGAGACCCGCAAACTGTAGAGGTGGGAGCTGAGGTCACGGCAGGTCGGCCGTGAGGGAGAGCCTGGGGCCAAAGCCTGCGCGTCTCTCCTAGATGATGTCCGTCCTCATGAACACCATCATCTTTGAAGACTGTCGGAACCAGTGGTCGGTTTCCAGGCCTCTCCTGGGGCTCATCTTGCTCAATGAGAAGGTGAGTGCTCTGGTAAGACATTCGGGGGGGGGGGGGGGGGGAAGTAACCCGCCCCCCCCCCCCCCCACACACACACACACAGGCAGGGCAGGGTGCTGTGTGCTAGACTGTTCTGTGAGCATGGGCAGAGGGCGCAGTGTTGCTTCCCCGGGGGGTGGGTGTGCTCAGTGGAGCTTTGAGTCTGCCCTGGTTCTAGGGAATCTGAGCAACCCAGTTCCTCCCCAGCCTCCTTTTATACCTGGGCCCCCACTGTCCTCCCTGGAGCAGCGCCCCTCCCCTCGCAGACTCATCGGCAGGGCCCAGTGTCCAAGAAGCAATGTCACCAGCTTCTGCAGTGGACTTGCCACCCTGGGCAGCTCCCAGGCCTCCGTGGGGCCCCACCATCTCCCCAGCAGGCAGTAGGAACAGTGCATTACTGCTTTGGAGAATGAATTGTCTATACAATAAGATAGTACTGGGGAGAAAGACAGTGAGATTAGAGGCAGCCGCATACATTAAAATTCAAACTGAAACCCCAGCCTTGGAAGGAAACTAATAGAAGAAGAAAATATATCAAAAAGAGAAGCGCTGTCTCATCACTCACCTGTGCCGAAGTATCCAATTTTAGCCACATTCAATAGCACTGCCATTCATCTTCCCTCGGTGTTACTGTGATTTAAATCCAAGCTCTATAAAAGAGAGCAGTTCTTTTAAAATGATTGAGAGGGAATAAGGGCAAATTCAGTGTTTAGAAAAAGCTTATGACATCACGATATTATACTTTACTGATGGAGGCAATATTTTATGGTTTGGGATGAAAAACTAATAATTTTCTATTTGGTGTGAGTCACTGCATCATTATAAAGGAAAAATAAGTCATTTTGTGCATTCCCAGTCTTGTTTCTGGAACTCACAGTGGTTGAAGTGTAATGCCCTGATGCATCGTCGTTAAGTATTAGTCTGACTGCATATTAATTACGTGTGTCTTTGATGTGAGCTGTTTGAGGGGGTGATGGAAATTAAATATCACGCAATGTGGGCATAGAGGAATAAACACATCACTGGCAAAACGTTGTCTTTGTGCTAAAATTAAGCTGTTTTCCATGATTAGGAGTGGTGTTTAGTGGAGAGCTGGTGTTTGTATAAAATCTTACAGGCCCAGCAGAGAAGAAAGTGGCTGTGCAGTTAGTTATCTGTGACCAAGTGTGACATAATGTTCTCCGTGCCAGAAGGCTTTTCTCGAACTAGCCAAGCCCCTGCTCACGCCCCCCACCCCCAGCTCAGCAGAGCACACCCACCCCAACTGACCTACAAGGACAGTGTCTTGAGATCCAGCCTGGGGTTGTTTGAAGAGAATGAGGCCTTGGGGGGGACCTGAATTGCCCAAACTGCACCCTGGGCATTTCCCTGAGTGGAGAGTGAATCAGGCCAGGCCTCACGTGGAAGGCATGGTCTCGCCAGCCCAGCGGAGGCTGGAGCGTGGAGCAATCACAGCAAGGGATTTCCAGGAACCAGCCCGCCCTAGGACGCCACCTTTGGCTTTCTCTGAGTGCTTGACACCCATCTGTCTGTCCATCTGAGGCGGGCCTGGACAGAGGCTCTGGGATGCGTGAGTCCCGAGTAGGAACAAGCTGGTCCATCCACCCACCCTCCTCCAGACCAGCTCCGAGGTCTGATACTCCTCCCCTCTCCCCACAGCATTTCGGGGAGCTGCGGGCCAGTCTGATAAACAGCCAGCCCCTCCCCAAGCGGGAAGTGCTTGCCCAGTGCTTCCGGAACTTGATGGAGGGCGTGGAGCAGAACCTGGCCATCAAGAACAGAGACAGGTGAGCCCTGCCAGAAAGGTACTGCCCTGGGTACACGTCCAAGGGGGTGTCTGAAGGGAGGTGCTGAGGGCACAGACTCGCAGGTGGCCCCAGAGTGCTCGTGACCTTGCTAGGGCTCCGCCGGGGGAGGAGATAACGGGTATGCTGCCACCACTCACACCCGAAGGTGGAAGGTGGAAGGTGGCTTTTCCGCCTCCAGGCCGCTGCAGCCCCGTCCCATGTGGCATTTGCTTTGTCCCCAGCAGCGACCAGGCACCTTATGCTAACTCGACACAGCCTTTGTCCTTGAGCCCTGTGTCGTCTGTCTGTCTGTCTGTCTGTCTGTCGGGAGAGGGATGAAAAATAACTGCGCTTGAAAAGGTCGAGAGAAGACGTGCTTATAGCTGCTGCCGCAGGCAGGAAGGGTTTCCTGGCCTGTGCTCAAGGGCTGCCTGTGAGGTCAGACAGAATCCCACTGAACTGTCCGAGAGGCCCCGAGGCGGCGTGAGCAAGGCAGTTCACGACCCTGACCGTCAGTCTTGTCAGCAGAGGAATGAAGCTGGAGCCTGCTCCTGGGGTTTCTGTCTCCGAGTAGGAGCCTGTGGAGCCTCAGACATAGGACCCACTGTAAATAAGGGAGACCTGCGGACGAACACCATCATCTTCCGTCAGTTAGTTGCAGTTGTCTGTCGGAGAGTGGCCCGCACCCATCCGCTCTCTGAGCTGGGTCCCCTGTCCTCGTTCATTCATGCCACACAAACTTCACAGAGCAGGTCATGGACGAGGCCAGGCCAGACCAGACAGAAAGGTGGGCTCAAGACTGTGGCCCTTACCCTTCAGGTCACCTCTGCGCTAGAATCCAGCCGAACCTCCCTACACGTGGAGTGACCTGGAGGACAAGGCAGGGTAGGACTGCCCTGTGAGTTTCCCAGACTCTCCATGGGAGTCGAAAGCCCCGCCTGCCGGCCTTTCTGCTCACAGCCCAGCTCAGTAGCCACTGCGAGTTAGAGCAGCCCCCTGGTTAAGACCAGCCCCAGGATACAGTGCAGAGGCCTGGGAACGGGAGATCCAGGCAGGGACTACGCCATGGGGCTCAGAGGCGAGTGAGTTGAATCGTCCTGTGCATTGTGCACTATGAAACTGGTCTCTGTGAGCCTTCACCTCATTCACAGCGGCCCGGCGGCCTTCCTTAGGAAATGCATGTGTTCCACACTGGAGATGCCATGGTGAACTCCGGGCTCCTGTCCCTGAGGAGCCTCCATTCCAGGGACATTGACAGGTGGGGAAAGATGCCACACCCAGGGAGGAAGCCCCCTGTGCCAGTCGTTCAGGAAAGCGGTGGCTGTTGCCGGAGCGGTCCACACCTCACTGGCCAGCCATCCCCAGAGCCACAGGGTCCGCAGAGGCCAGCCCTACAGCCAGGTCACACAGGCCCAGCACAGGTGCCTGTTTTGTTTCTCTCGCGGTTTCTGCAGCCGGCAGGGGAGGGGTGTTGTCTCCCGGGATCTGGCACTGTGAGCACCCCTTTCCCAGCCACTCTCTGAGGCAGGTGGCAGGCAGCCCTCCCAACCGAAGAGCAAGTGTGGCCAGGACGCCCTCCACGCAAGCGCCAGCCACCGCACCTCTCCCACGGTCCCCAGTGAAAGCTGCTCCTGCCTGGTGGGCACCAAGATCACCCCAGTTCTGCGGTGGGGCCAGGATCCGAACCCAGCGGGCCAGTCTCGGTGCCCGCCACCCTTGTGAACCATAAGTCCCTGTCCTCCTCTGTGGGGGGGTCCCAACAGGATGCAGGGAGTGTGGTGTCAAACATAGCATCAGGTCAGTGCCTGGCACACACACCTTGACTTGTTCCTAGTCTTCCTTGCTCGCTTCCTGTAGTGGGACACACCCGTTTGGAGTGTCCAGAGAAAAGGTGGTGGCCGGCTTGGTTTGCCAGGAATGGGGGCAGTAGTGGGGCGGGCCTGGGCGTCGGAGCACCCCTAGCTGGAGAGGGAGCTGTGCTGCCGGCTGCAGGAGGGGCCCTCTCCAAGGTGCTGAACGGCGTGGCCTTCCCTCCTAGCAGACCTTGGGGGCAGTTCCGCCAGCCCTATCTCTTGTCCTTTCTCCACAGGTTCACCCAGAACATGTCGGTCTTCAGGAGAGATGTGACAGAGGCCCTGCGCTCAGATGGCAGCTCCGAGGCTCCGGGCGGCCTGGACATGATGAGCTGACCCTGCTGCTCTGCGCATGGGCCACGCGGCTTCCCCCAGTTGGGACGTGGGGGCCGGGGTCCCAGGAACATGGTGTCGGCAAGCCCAGGGGAATCTATTTTTCCAAGCCAAAAACCGCAGCAAAGAGCCCCCACCTTTTTATAAGTCTGGCCTAAGAACGAAAGTTTATAACAGTGCAAACAATGTAAAGTCCTTGCGTCTTTCTAGCCTGACAAAGGAAGCGACGCGTTTTCCGTCTTCCTAGCCGACGTCCTGGAGCCAATGTGCTCGTACTGCTCTGAAGGGATGTGTAAATGGTCTCTCCCCAAAGAACACAATAAACCAGGTTTGCATTGAAGTGTGTGTTGGCTTGGAGTGTGTTGACAACTCAGCCTTCAAGCACAGACCCTGAATGGGGACAAATGCCCTTTGAACATGTAAAACCAGTCGTTTATTTTATGTCAGGAAGCAGCAGCGTCCAGGAGCCTGTGTAGTGGGTGTCGGGAGCAAGCCTGGGCGCAGTACCCGGGGTCCCGCAGGACCACACAGGGGGCGCACTGCCTCGGCAGCATCTGATAAAGTTGAGAGGCAGTAACACGATTAAATGACTTACAAACAGCGTTTTCGTTTCCCGGGCATAAATCTGAAGTGGCCCCGTTTAGAAGAATTAAGCTGGGCCAGCAGTGCCTGCAGAGAGCGGTCCTCAGAAGAAGCCGTCTGAGGAGAAGCCAGAGGTATCCGACTGTTAAAGTGCAGTGTCAGAAGGGGCTCTGTCATCTGGAGGGGCACAGCCCACAGCCTCACCGTGATGGGAGCAAACCAGTCTGAGGAACACCTGGTTTCCAGCCCCTTTGGAATTGTGGCCAGACAGACACACAAGTCAGCAACCAGACCACAACACAGAGGCAGCCCGGTGAGCTGCTGTGACAAGGCTGTTAGAGAATGCCACCACCAAATGGTTTTGTGTCTCCCTGCTCTGCCCGGCCAGCCCAGGCTGGTAGCAGATCCCATGCCCTTTATTTCTGAGTAGACCTGAAAGGGTTCACTTTACAGTTGAATGTGAAGTAAGTCCACGGTGTCTCTCATAACCTCCTTTCTCAGATCAGTGTTTTTTTCGTCATCATTGAGATTACAAGTCAAGCCAAACCCACCACCCAACCCTGATCCCACCTCCCAGCGCCCTCCAGGACAGGGTAAAACTGTCCCCTGGGGATCCCAGGCTGCAGCTCTCCGTGGAAGCAGGCTGCTTCGTCCGTCTGCCACAGGGCAGAGCCGGTGGTTTCAAACCACTCTTGTTTACGGTTGACAGCTGAACTCCAACACACCATGTCAGCAGGGCTCCACGGCCTTTGCAACAAGCTCGTGTGGCACAAAACCAAATCACCCAAGTGCGTTGCAAAATGTGCGCCTTCCCTGTGTGGAACACAGAGCATCCGGGGGGCATGGGCCATGCATGGGGCTCTTCCTGGTGCAGATGGGGATGCGAGGCACAGCAAAGCGAGGCAGCGGCCATACTGGATTTCATCAGCAAGGGGAGCCTTTCATTTCCCTGGAGAAGGAAAACTAGAGACCTCTGAAAAGCCTCCTCTGCCCAGACAGGCCGCATTGAGAACGCAGACTTCCAAAGGGCTTGATGCCACCTACCTGCTCTTTTACATGGACACTTCACATTGTTTTGCATTAAAGACACTGAGAAAACAATGACCAAGTGCCGTACACTCAACGTTCTTCGCCACGCTGCACCAGAGGTCTCACCAGGCAGGGCAGGCCTCAGGCCTCGGTCTGGGAGGGTCGCTGGAGGCCAGGACCTGCCCAGCCTGTGCCACTGCTGGTGGGGGGGACAGGCAGCCTCTATAGTTCCAGGGCTCCCAGCACCAACCCCCTCTGCCAGGTGCATGATCTCCCCCACTCTCCGCAGGCCTAGGAAACTACCGTTGATAGATACCAGAGCACAGTATGAACCCAAATGCCTCTCCACTCAAAGGGGATCTGTGTGTCTCGCAAAGATGGGTTGATGCCCGTCATCGTTAGGCCCATTCTCATTTTCTCAGGACTCTCATTTTAGTCACCTTTTGCTACAGAACAAATTGCCCCCGAATCCCATGGCCCAAAACAGTTCTTGGTGTCTCGTGGTTCATGTGGATCAAGAAGCTGCATTAGCTTCCCCTGCCTTGGAGTGGGACCACCCTACTCCCATGTTCCCTCAAGGAAATCAGGTCTCAGTTGATTCCTCACAGATGGTGGGGCCCAGAGCCTCACTCCCGTCTCAGCTCCTTCAACATGGGCAACTTCACGGGGCAGCTCATGGGCTTCATCGGGAGAGGAGGCAGAGAGCACAGCATCGCAAGACACTGACTTTCAAAGCCTAACTGTGGACTCAGCCTTCCTCGCCTCTGCGCATCCATTAATTAGAAATAAACCATGTTGGCCAAGCTGGAAGGGTTATATAAGTGCGTGGACATGGGAGGCAGGAAGTCTCTCCTCTCGATGCTCTTACCTGGGGAAATTGAGGGTAGCTGTCCCCGGAAACCTGGAAGGGCCTCCTACTCCTCGCAGAAGGGCAACTTCTACTCGGCCCATTCCAGAGGGAACAGGGAAACGGGGCTGTTGGGGGAGCACAATATACTGCATACACACTCCACAATGGATGGGGCCTGTAGGGGCTGAGGGGTATATCTTGATGATAGACAGGCCTTAGGAATTGGAGAGAGATGCTGGAACCCCCTGTAGGGGCCCTCTAGAAGAATGCTAAGTAAGCATTGAAGAGCACACACAAATCCCCAGAGGCCACAGAGAGCAGTCATGGGCTTCTGGACTCTGCCAGGTAAGAGCCAGCTCCAGGAATTCCTCAGGCAGGTGTGTGCCCCAGCCGTGGTAGGAGAGCACACCTCTCCTGGACAGGACTGTGACACACAAGTCACTGTCATATAGCACAGGGCTCGCCCTCAAGTCCAGGGCTTCAGCTGAGCAGGCTGCAAGACCCTGCAACCAGGATTCAAAGACGGCTCTGCCTGACTATGAAACTCGTTTGCCCCATGATAATCCCAGGATGGAGCCCTGGTTAGGCGTCAGGCTACTAACCACGAGGTTGGTGTTTCAAAACCCATCAACCGCCCCTCGGAAGAAAGGGGTGGCTGCCTGCTTCTATAGATGTTCATCCTCTCCGCCCTATAGTGTCACCGCGAGTTCAAATCCACTGGGTGCAGCAGGTAAGGGGTTGTAAGATCCTAACGTGGGCCTTTGGCACAGTCGAGTCAGAGCCTGTGGGAGCCTCGGACGGGCAGGACAGGCTGAGCAAGACAGGCCTGGGCGCCGGCTCCTCGTGTTCTGTGTCTGGGGGCTGTGCCACCCCATCGTCCTCCTCCCTGAACTTTATAAAAATCATTCCGGAGACTTTTTAATGTTTTATTGAGGTGCAAGTTTACGATGACAGCAAACCTTTCAAACTACAGCAAGAGTAACCTGCCTCCCCGGCATATTAAAAAATGATGTTAGTGTCAGGTTTTACGTCCCATAGTTTGGATTGCTGATAAGAGCGCTTCCTTGACAAAATTCTTTCTGAGGTTTACAGAAAGCGTAATAAAATATGTAAGTTACATTTCCACAAACAAAAGCTATAACATAAGTTATTTATAAGCGTGAGATACAAACTGTACCACGATAAATAAACCATAAAGAGTACCTGCAACATCCATCTTAATGTAATTTGCCCAACAAAAGTGTGGAAGCGAAGTCAAATTTAGTAGCAGAATCTGTCAGGGAAAGAGGAAAGTTGTAGAACACAAATGGAAAGAGTGGCCAGTGGGTGAGGGGTGGGGGGGTGGCTTGGGGGGGGGGAGTGTCCGAGGCAGGAGGTGGGTTGTGAGGCACACCGTCTGCCCCTGGGCCCAGCCAGCCCCGAGCACGGCGCCAACTGCCCGCCTCTCTCTCGCACAGTCTGCACACGCAGCTGCTCGCATGCCCGCCCCTCTGCATCCTCCACCGGCTCCCCACTCCACTTCCCCGTCTTGAACCTCCGATTCTAACCCCCAGCCCTGCGGCCAACCTCCACGCCCACCTCACCCAAGAGTCTTGGACATCAGGCGGGCATGCGTTCATTCGTCCACTCACCTGCTTCTCAATGATAAAACACTGACTAAGGAAGGCATGGAGCTCGGGAGCTGGATACACAAACAAGATGGATTCAAAGGGTGACGTGTGTCAGGAGGGGCAGGATGAGATGATGGGCTCGAAGAGGTGACTGCTGGCCATGTGGACACAGAGGCACTAGCACAGAAGAGCTGGGAGCAGGGAGTGCAGAACTGAGACCACTCCAAACCCAGGACCCAGGTCTCCGGGATCCGTGTCCCTCCTTCTGGTCTGTGTGCTCAGTGTGGACCATGGTTCTCCACACCCTCAACCCGGGTATGGAAGTGGATGCTGCCAACACTGCCTTGCCCTGGACACACGCCCGGGCCAGGGGGGCAGGCACATGTTTGCCTGTGGCCAACCTCCCCCTCCTCTGAGTCCCTTCAACCAGCCCCCTCTCTAACTGCCTCCCCTCCCCACAGGGTCAGCTGCTAGGAATTTAGACCACCTGCTCCCAGAGTCTAAATGGGGTGAGGGCCCAAGGGAAAGCATAGGCTTTGTAGGTAACAGAGTCCAGAGTTCTAATCCCAGCTACACCCCTCCCTGCTGGAGGGGCTTCCTGTACCTAAACTACCCTTCAAGCCGTCTGGTCTGTGGTGGAGTGGGGTGAGAAGACAACCAGGAACTGGTTGGAGAAGCATAACACACCGACTGGTCTTTTCCTCCCTATCCAGTAAGCATGAAACTGCTAATTCCAAGGTCGGTGGTTCAAACCCACCAGCTTTCTCAAGAGAGAAAGATAAGGCTGGCTGCTCCCATAAAAATCTACAGCCTCGCGGACGCTATACAGGGTCCCTCTGAGTTAGAAGCAACTGGATGCGGTGGCTCACACTGGGAGAGCACTGGACTCAGGGAGACCCCTCTCCCAGCGCTCCCATGAGAAGATAGGGGAGGTTCAGGCACGGTCCAGAGAACTTGATATTTATTGAATAAATCAATGAGTGGGTGGGGGGAGGAGGAATAAACATGGGTCAGTGTGGAGAGTCTCTCGACAGGAGCACTGGAAGAGCCCACACCAAACTATCACAGGGATCCAGTAAAAAAGTGGGACGCCATCGGATTCCGAGGCTGAAATCTTTGCAGAAGCAGACTGCCAGGTCTTTCTCCCCCTGAACCACTGAAGACCTACGAGTTCAAACCACTGACCCTGTGGTTAATATCCTATCACCTGAAGCACTGGCCCACCAGGCTCCATGGAAAGACACACACACACACACACACACACACACACACACGGACTCTTCAAACATGCTGGGCAGGCAGGATGGCCAACTGCAGCACCCCGTGTATGCCAAATCGTGTATGTGTACTTTTTCTGCCATCCATTGTATTCATCCTATTTTTAGAAATCTTTTCAAAAGGGCTGTTGATCCAAATATGTTTTAAGAACTCTGATTCAAGCTCTACCCTGGTTAACAGGCTGGGGAATTGACTCAAATAGAAAGCCTCCTGCACGGGGGACTAGAGACGGGAGATTCCCATATTCCCCCTCTCATCCGGGTGACTCAGCAGGGCCTCCACCAGTTCAGCTTCTCCCACTGGAGGAAGGGTGTGCTGCACCCTTAGTCTTGCTGGCCTCAAGGGTCCCTGCCTCCCAGGTCCCAGGTCTTTGGTGGTCCCCACCCTGAGTGGGGTGTGTGTGGGGGGGACGGGAGTGTTCTGTTCATGAGGTGGAACAGAGACAGGAGAACATTTCAATCAGAAACACCATCAAAATGTATTTGGCCCAAACCCATGCCCAGTGGAAAACTGTTGGACCTTATATGCATTTATTTAGGAAACCAGTCCAATTGACCAAGATGATCTAAATACAGGACTTCCACATACAGGAAGTCGAGGAGATGAATGGATGTAAATAAAAATTTAAAGTCCATGAAACAGGTGACATATGACAGAGAATAATGACATCAACAGCTTCTCTTTAAGCCCAAGAAAGCTGGCAGACCTTTGCATGTGTGATCATGAGAAGGAACCCTGAGAATGAAAAGCAAGGTCCGGCAATATCACAGACACAGATTCCAGCCCCAAAGGAGACCATCTCATTTAAATCGAGTTCTATGCCGGTATTCAAATGGCAAGCATTCTAGGCTTCCCAGCCTGGGTGTGTGTCCAAATTCCCTCCCCCAGACTGCTGGGACCCAGTTCAGAGTTTGAGATTCTGTAGATCTGGACAGGACCAGGGTCCAAGAACCTGCTTTCCTAGCACATCCTCAAGTGCTGCTGCTGCTGCTGCTGGCCCAGGAAGTGCACTTGGAGAACCACTGTCCGGGGGCTCAGAAAGAGCCTCCCAGTGCTGGAGACTTCACTTCCTACTTGCCTTCCCTCTGAACTAGGGGTGGAAGCTAGATCAGCAACATGGAAGGGACTCTGACTGAGTGGCCAAGGGGCTGGGGATCTCAAGATGCTGGGAAGCAAAGTACTGTGTTGACTGCCGAGGACTCACTGCCTGGAGTCCGGGGAGGTGCTGCTGCTTTACCAGATGAAGAAACAAATGAGGCACAAAGAGGACGAGTAATGCCCAGAATTCATGATCTACTGGATAACTGAGTGGGGATCCAGTTCTTAAACCCTGCACCTGGCCACGCATCATGCCTGGGAACCTACCTGACACCTTCTCCTGAGTTCTGTGACAATGCCTCTGTGGGGTGGGTCTGGGAGTCCTCAGTAGCAGAGCTGAAATGGGGGGTTGGCCTGGGCATTCTTTTGTTCCGGAATCCCGGGAGTCAGAGGAAAGGGGCTGGGAAGTGAGAGAGACTGTGCGGTGAGCCCCAGTCCTCTCATCAGTTCCCTCAGCCCCCAAGGCAGGCACTGCTAAACTTTGAGCTAGAAGGCTGCTGTGAAAGGATGGTGTAACCCTGAGAGTTCCTCCCAGCATCTCGGGAACTTCTGGCAGTCACCTGCAGGTAGGTGTTAGCCTTTCCGCTTTACAAAGAGGGAAGGAAAAGGGGACTTCTGAGCCAAAGGAGAAGGGCTAGACCTGAGGCCCAGCCCAAATTAGAGGCTTGGCAGTGCTGTGGAGCAGAGTAGGGGAGCCTGCCCCAACCCCAGCATCAGGCAGAGAGAGCTACTCTAATCACACCCAGGTTGCTGGAGGGCCAGAGCCTGGCCCAAGGTCACACAGCAGACAAATGTCCTAAATTGCAAATCCTGGAGCACAGAGACCAAGAACCAGAACCTAGTGTTTCCTGCCCTTCCCCAACCTCCACCAGCGCTAAGGACGTTTCTCACTCCTCCATAGTGAACCTTTCAAATAAAATAAAACTGCACACAAAATAAGAAAGGGTCAATGACAATGCAGCCTTAACCGCCTTGCCTGGGACTGGGACGCCACCATTGCCTGGGCCTACTGCGTGCCAGTCCCAAAGTTCCGCGTGCCCTCGGCACCCACTCACACTACACCACAGTCTCGAAATCATCACAGTAGCTGCTCAGCCTGTAAGTACAAAAACCAAAGGCGAAGCATAGGGAGTCCCTGGGCCAAGGTCGCTCAGGGAAGGAAGTGGCCGCCGAATATGAACACACCTTTGACCCAGCACCCCTCCTACCTCCGCCCAGTATCCCCCCAACACAGCGCCAGGGAGAGGCCAAGCCTAGGGCAGCAGTGTGCTCCCCTATAAGAATTCTAGAGTTAGAATGGGAGAAAACGAGTCCCAGGTTTCCCTCTTCGGGAGACAGCCAAGGGTGCTGCCTGCGAGTCCAGGGACACTGTGCCCACAGCCCACCTCCAGGGCGCCTCTTGGAAACGCCAGAGCAGATCGGGAAGCGATCCCGCGTCCAGGTGGAACTGCACCCGAACGGGGTTCGCGGCACCCGTGACGCAGAGAAACCCGGCGCAGGGTGCTCTAAATCCTTACATATGACCCTCCGAACCCCCGCCCCAACCGCCCCACGGAGAGTACCACCGGCGACCCGCAGCTCCGGCCATCCGCCAACGAATTTCGAGAAGGCAGATCCCTGCTCCCGACCGGACTGGACCGGTTCCCTAGCCCAGCCGGGCCGGGCACGCGTGGGCACCTGCAAGTCGCGCCTCTGTCCTCTAGGGAGCGTCTCCAAAGTGGCCGCGACGTCGCGGGCGAAGCCCGAGGGGAACGAATTCTCCCCACGCGGGTCCGTGTCTGCTGGAGCGCTGGGCGGGCAGAGAGCAGGGAACTTGGCCGGGGGTGCGCCCTTTCTTGGATCCCGCAGCAGGGAAGTATCTGTCCAAAAGGCTTCTGCAGATTCCTCCGGTCGTCACGGCATGCAACTCCAGGGTAATTGAAAGCCTGCATTTGGTTTGATTTTTGCTCAGAAAGAAAAATTTGGAAAACGGAAAAAAAAGGGGGGGGGGCCCGCTCAGCAAACACCCATCCCACTCGGCGAGCGACCTGCCCGCCCCACGCCGAGGCCCGGGCGGAGAAGAGCGGGGAGCGTCTGCTAATTGCAGCTTCGTTAGATTTCGGGTTTGGGAGGCTGCGGTTCGGGCGCTAATATCCGCCGCCCATTATCCCAGCTAATAAATTTGACCTATTGTTCGTTTGTTAAAATGATGTCACCTTGGAACAGTCCCTAAGCTCCTATTTCCATGAATTAGGCCTTTATTGAAACCTGGGAGCCAATGAGAGGAGAGAGGCTTGTTGATCGCAGCCAATGGCTGCGGCGGGAGAGGAATTAGCAGCGGAAACTCCAGGTTCGGTTCAAGAAAGATGACACAGAGCCTGTCGGGCCCGCGCACTCTTGGCAAAGTTTCAGTGCGACGAGAGGCGCCGGGCGCTCCATGGCCGCGCCGTAACGGGGACCCAGCCGCCTCCCCGCCCAGCCCAGCCCAGCCCTTCCGCCCGCCCAGGATGGAGGCGCCCGCCAGCGCGCAGACCCCGCACCCGCACGAGCCCATCAGCTTCGGCATCGACCAGATCCTAAACAGCCCTGACCAGGACAGCGCGCCCGCCCCACGGGGCCCCGACGGCGCCAGCTACCTGGGAGGGCCCCCCGGGGGCCGGCCGGGCGCCGCGTACCCATCTCTGCCCGCCTCTTTTGCTGGCCTCGGCGCGCCCTTCGAGGACGCGGGATCTTACAGTGTCAACCTGAGCCTGGCGCCCGCCGGCGTGATCCGGGTGCCCGCTCACAGGCCGCTTCCCGGGGCCGTGCCACCGCCTCTGCCGAGCGCGCTGCCCGCCATGCCCTCCGTGCCCACGGTGTCCAGCCTGGGCGGCTTCAATTTCCCCTGGATGGAAAGCAGCCGCCGCTTCGTGAAAGACCGCTTCACAGGTGAGCAGAGCAGGGCGGGCACACAGGCGCCGGGCCTCGCCCCTCCCGGGGCCAGGGGCGCCGCGCCCCGAGCACTCCACTCCGGGAAACGAGTCCGGAGGCCCTAGCGCAGCCGAGGCCCTAGAACTCAGTGCCCCGGACCGCCGTAGGGGGAGGGAGACCAGGGCACTGCGGAAAATAAGGCCGTGTCCCGGGAGAAGGGGACGACTCCCGGCCGGCGTGGTGCGGCTGGGGACGCGCGGGACCAACGACACGGCAGAGCGCTCTGCGCCCCACGGGGCGCCACGGGGTCGTCACAGGGCCTGAACGGAGGCCGGGCTGGGCTTCAGGGGCCTCGTGTGTCTCCGCAGCCGCGGCGGCGCTTACGCCCTTCACGGTGACCCGGCGCATTGGCCACCCGTACCAGAACCGGACGCCGCCCAAGCGCAAGAAGCCGCGCACGTCCTTTTCCCGGGTTCAGATCTGCGAGCTGGAAAAGCGCTTCCACCGCCAGAAGTACCTGGCCTCTGCCGAGAGGGCGGCGCTCGCCAAGTCCCTGAAAATGACGGACGCGCAGGTCAAGACCTGGTTCCAAAACCGGAGGACCAAGTGGCGGTGAGAGGCCCAGCCCACCCTGCCCGCGCCCCGCGTTGTGCCATAGCCTGGCCTTCTTCGCGGGCTGCGCTCCCTCCTACCCACCTTCCCCCAGGACCGCGTCTCCCTGGTCCCTGTCGGAGGCCACCGCCTCCTTTCTCTTCTTCCCGCAGGCCTCGGGTCTCTGCTCCTTCCCCCGGCGTCTCCTCCAGTCCCTGCGCTGTGTCTCCATCGAAAACTCGCTCCTTGTTTGTTTTGTTTGGTATACTGTGCCCCGCTCCTTCTCACCACCCCCCACCCCCCAAACACACACACACACACACACACGCACGCACGCACGCGCGCTCCCGCACACCCCAACTGGGGTCTTTCTTATACGCCTCCCTCATGCTTTTCAGTTCGCCATCTCATATTTTCGACAATGCGCGTGGCCTCTGGCTCTCCCAACCCCTGGTCAGCTGGTTTCGACTCCAGCGGATTTTGTGCCCATCTCTATGCTTGATACAACCCGCGACCTGCGAAGAGGTCGCCTACTGTGACTGGGCGGGAATGACGCGCTGAGGCTGAGCTGGCCCAGGCGCCCCGCGAGCTGAGTGGGGCCGGACAGTCGGCTCGCCTGGACCCCGGCCCAGGGCCCGAGGCAGTTACGCATACGCCCACGTTCTGCCCAAAAGAAACAATCTTTGTTGTTGGCCACCCCACGATACCCGGCTGTGCAGGTGGGCGGTGGGCGGGGCCCCTCCCTGAGACAGCCCACCCCGCACCCCCCGAACCCAGCACAACAAAAATAAAGGAGCCCAACCCCGCTCCGACCGTGGGGCTCTGGGACGCAGCGCGGGGGATATTAGGCAGATGGGGCCCTGCCCCGCCGGGCTCCCCGCCGGCTTTGGCTTCCCGGAGGCTATGGCCTCGCCGGGGGCCCCGGGGTGCCGGGTGCCTGACAGCGCTGTCCCTCTCCCCCCCTTGGTGCAGGCGGCAGACGGCGGAGGAGCGGGAGGCGGAGCGGCAGCAGGCGAGCCGGCTCATGCTGCAGCTGCAACACGATGCCTTCCAAAAGAGCCTCAACGACTCCATCCAGCCCGACCCCCTCTGCCTGCACAACTCGTCGCTCTTCGCGCTGCAGAATCTGCAGCCCTGGGAAGAGGATAATTCCAAGGTCCCCGCCGTCACCTCGCTGGTGTGAGCCACCCGCGCGCAACGTCGCCACGGACCGCCACCCCCGCCCGGCGAGGTGCCCTGGGCCCCCAAGCTGGGCTGGGGAAGAAGCGGGGCCGAGATGGGAAGGGGCCGCCCAGCTCCAGGGGGCCCGGGGCCGGGCCGCCGGGACCCCGCCGGCTGCGGAGGGGGGCTGGGCCCGGGCTCCGCGCGGCCGCACAATCCGAGCCCCTACCTTGCGCCCCGTCCCGCCGCAGGCCACGGCCTGACAAAGAAAGCGCCTTACGTTTCTCCGCCCCCCGCCCGCACCTCCGGGCTGGGCGCCTGTATTATACTTTGTACTTTTGCCCAAACGTGTAAATAATAAAAGTTTTGGCTTTTTTCTTTAGAAACCGGCCACCTGCTTCCCCGGCGGGGGGGCCGTGATGGAGGGGCGGCTGTCTCGGAGATTAGGGGGAGCGCCAGGGGCCGGGACAACCCTCCTTTTAGACCAGGTTCCCACCCCCTCTCCTTTTCCGTTCCTTTTATTTAAGTCGTTTTATTTAATAAAAAAAAAAAAGTTAGCTCTTTAGCTATTTCACTTAACGCCGCTTTCATTTTGTTCCGGTTCGGATAGTGCTGGGGGAACTCAGGCCTGTCCCCACCCAAAGGCGGTAGCGGCCCAGCGGCAGTGCGCGCGGGCGGGTCCTCCTCTCCAAGTTCCGTCGCTTTTCGCCTCAGTTCGAACTCCAGCCCAAGGCCCCGCGAAGGAGCCGCGGTGCAGGTCAGTGCGTGCGGCCGCCCGCAGCCTGGGTGCCTGCGGGATAGGGAGCGGCCGTGGGGAGGGAGACTCGCAGGCCCAGCTGGGAGCGGGTGTGCGTCGCTCACCAGGCCCATGACCAGGGCAAAGCTCCCTGAAGGGTGTGATGAGCACATTGGCCTACTCTCCTTGAAGTGCGAACGGGAACTGTCACCCCCGGCTTTCCCAGTTAAGGCTCCAAGGCCCGGATTCGTGGACCAAAGTGGGGATTCGGTTGCACTGCGTACGGAGCTGGTACACGGCTAATGCTCCGTGCCCAGGGAGGAAGTGCTGCGCGCCACTCCCAGGGCCCTATACCCCTCGGGTTTGCGTGGGACCCGGGGTGGAACATGACGTCACGCGACGTCATTGCAGCCCCCCGCTGGTGTCCCTGGACAAGAGGGGAGGTGGGCTTCCAGCAATGCCTAGATCCCCAAGCCCCCGTGTGTGGAAGTGTCACAACTCGGGCCAGCTAGCTTTACCACAGCTCAGGAGCTGCTGGAAGTTTTCAGGGTGGCAGGGTTGAGAGCGAGAGGCCAGGTCCGACGAAGCGTCCTGTGAAATTCGCCCGTGTTTCTTGATTCTCCCACCCGCCACCATCCCGCTCTTCGTCTCCTTTTCCTTAAACTTATTTTATTAGCCTCACATTTTTCTCTATATTTTGAACTACTATCCCTTCTGATTATTAAGTCTCTGTCACTAGATATATGTCCTTTTTTCTTGTTCCCTACATAGCGCGTTCTCGGTGGCTTGGTGTTTCTTTGTCGTCTATGGTCTACGCTTTCCTCTCCGCATTTTTTCACTTTCAGTCTCTCTCCTTCCTGCCCACTTTTCTCTCCTTTGGGGCTTCCCTTTCTCGTCGCTGCCATTCAGCCCTCCCCCTGCCCTGGTCTTCCTCCACCTTTACTTCCCTCTCCCAAACTCCCTGTAGCTCCCATCCCCGCCGCTCTGCACCTCCGCGGATCCCCACTCCACCCCACGTGCCACAAAGCCTCATCCAAGCGCGGCGCGTGCGCGCTCCCCGCTGGGAGCCTTCGTTGTACACGGACTTACTGGACTCAGGAAGAGTCGGCCGCCTGAGAAATAACCCGTTGCTCTCGGCGTGCCGGCCCTCATGACCCGCAGCAAGCCCAACCTGGCTGGAGACAGGCTTTCGAGGGAGGTCAACCCAAAGCTTGGGGAATATCGCGTTGTTTCCCTTTAAAGTACGACCAACGAACGACCGAGATGGGGAAATTTGACCCTTGGGTGAGGGTTTGAGCACCTCAGACAGAAAAGGATTTGTGATCTTGACTTTGCTGTGTGAGCAATCCCTTCATCAGGGGATTAGTGTAGCCTTTCAACACTGTTTTAGCTGATTTCCCGGTACAGAGGCTTAATGTTATGTTTTTCTGAAATATTTCTATGCGTTGTAAAGATTTCTGGGCCTCCTTTGTGTGTGTGTGTGTGTATACATATACATATATACATATACATGTACATATATGATTTCCTTCTGATTTGCGTTGCAAATTACCTGCCATGCAGACTGGCCTGAGGATGGAGAGCTGATCCCTCTGCAGCCTTTTGGGGTGCCTGACTTTCCTGTCCTGCGTCCCTGCTCCGGTCTGAGGTTCTCTGAGCACTTTCCCAGCTGGAGAGGGTCTCCCAGAGGGTACTGAGCCCACCCTCCTTGAGGGGCGGGGGTCTGGTCATCTCTCACCCACGCCCAGAGTGGTGAACCGTAGGGGCGCCCCCAGGGGGTGGGAGTGACCGTGGGGGCTGAGAAGGGGGTTAAGTGCTTCATGTCCTTCCTCCAGAAACGAGCTCTAAGCCTCAAAGCCCTTCTTATCCTTGTTGGCTACTGCGGTACCGCGGCCCAAGGACGTCCTCTAAAGGGGCGCAGCCTACACCAGGAAAGACCTGCCCAAATCGTAGGAGGCAAAGTCTCGGTGGCGCTAAGGTGGGAGCAGTGTTTCTGTGGGCCGGCCAGTCGGGCCCACCCATAGCCACACTGCAGGACCCAGTCGGACTGCCCCATAGGAATTCCTTGGGAGACATCTCCACGCCAGCCGACCACCGGACTTTGCTCCCACGGAGCCGCTGGTAGACCAGCAGCCGCTCACATCACTCCGAAAGCAGTCAAGCTTAACCACGGCGCCACCAGGGCTCCTGAAGGTTCAGGTGAGGGGCGAGGAGCATATGGAGCGGGTCCCAGGACTGCACCTCCTTCTCTAGCCTTTTCCCGTGTAGGGGCCCTCCATGACCCCTTGGCGGAAGCAGTCGAAACTCCCTGCGAGTGAGTGTGAATTCCCAGCCCCACCATAAAGTGGCGTGAAATGAAGTGAGAAGCTTCACCCCTCCCTCCGGCCCACCCAGAGGTCTCCTCATCACCGCCTTTCCCTTTGGCCTTCTCCAGGCTCTGGTTCTCAGCGTCTCTAAACCCGCATTCCCATTTTACAGATGTCCTGGGTCCTAGCTCTATGGCTGAGGCCCCAGGCAAAGTCGCAAGCAGTCTAGGCTACACTCCTTGGCAAGCTCTAGGTTTGCCGCGGCCGGCCAGGAAGTTAAGCTGCAGTTCAAATCTCCAATGGAGAAGGGACTTGGGGTTCTCTAAGGCGTAAGTTTGCCTTGACCTTAGCTTGCCAGAGACAGCGCTGACGATCGCGCCTGGCGCTTGCTTCCCGCAGTGGGGTATGATTCACATCCAGTAGCTCAGGGCACAGCGCTTCGCTCCAGGGCAGCTCCAGGCCAGGCGCTAGGGCGTGACTCACCACTCACTATGTCTGCGCTTAGAGGCTCCGCCCCACTTTGCAGATGGAAAAACTAAGGCTCAAAGCCCAGTCATGAGCTCTGGGTCGCCCCTGCAGGCGCAGCGGATCCTATTGAGTGGGTTCTGACGCTCTTAAAGCTTAGTAGGAAAGGGGGCTTTGTCTAGTGAGGAATGGAGAAGACCCCACCGAAGAAGCCCTGGCAGTCACTCTGACACTGGGCCCGAGGGTCTCAATTGAGGTAGAAAAGGCCTTTGCGCTCCACGCTAGGGGAGACTCGGTCTCCAGGGTCCACAGGTGCCCATACCCTCTTCTTTACCAGCCTTACCCCGTTTGCCACCAGAGCTGGAGGGAGGTGGTTTTGTTGCGACTGTCCCGGCGGGCCTGAATTGTACATAGTGAGACCTCGAGGTTCCGTTGCGTCTTTGGTGCTAGGCTGCGGCTCAGGGTGACTGAAGCGCTTCGCGGGGACCTGGGCTGGAGCGCTGTTTCAGGGGCTGGGGGCCGGGCTGAAGCTGGCCGTGTGCGCTCTGCTCCGCAGCGCCAGGGGTGAAAGTCTAGACACTAGGAAGTGTGGTCTCCAACTCCCCCCCCTTGATGGCTCCGTCTAAGGCTGGGAATGTGGCTAGGACTGCGCTGGCAGTTCCCGGCCCTAGAGCAACCCGAACCCGAGTAGACCATGGCGCCTGGACGGCTGGCTTGGAGTCTGCGCCTGCATTTTGGAACCGAACAAGTTCCGCCATATGTAGTTGGAGGGGGAGGGGGTGCAGGGTGCAGGCAGCCCCTTTCCTAGTCAGAAATCCTCTGGCGGGTCATGCAGCCCCCCACATTTCCAGGCTTCACGCTCTACGAGTATCTTCTCTCAGCGTTGGGCCCAGATTCCGTTTATTAGTTGAGACTCTTAGCGGAACATCCAGGAGAATTGTCCTGATGATCACCATCGCTGGCGGCGCGGAGCTCGCCCTCGTCAGGGGCCCTCTCTGCGCCTTGCTGTTCTCATCTGTAAAACCGGAGCTATGCAGTCATTAAGGACTCTTCCGGCGGAGGGGCAGCATGTCTTATGGTACATCTGGTTATCAATTTATTACCGGACTAAAAGCATTTAAATATATTTACGGATAAGAAATCGAATTAAACGCCTACTAAGACCGCAGGCGTTGATCAGAGATAGTGCTCGTTCGGAGGAAGCCGCAGAAGGGGTCAGTTCTCCGGGTCACCCTGGCGGTGGAGAAGGTAAGGACCCGGAAACCGGTCCTGGTTCGATCTAGCTGTCAGTTTCCTGGTGTGAACCCGAGGTCACAGGCCTTATCTTTAGTTGAAGTGATCTGATTGAGTTGTTCTTGTAAGTCTCCCAGCGGCTGCCAATTAATGAGTTAATTATTAAACTCCTTGGGTTTGCTCCCAATTGATGTGGAGAGGAGGTGAAGTGGAGAGAAAACAAACAAACCATGTTTGAGCAGTGTCAGGCCAGGGCTTTCTACGCCATTCCACCGGAGCCCCAAACAGTGCTTTGTTTTCAAATCCTACAACTAGGAGAGTGGGGGAGCAGAGAGGGCAGGCGACTCGCTCAGGGTCACCCTGGAGAGTTTGGGCGCCGCCGCGCAGGTCCGCCGCGCGCTGCTGTAGAGCCGGAGCCGGGCTGTGTCCCCACGCGACCACAGATCGCAGCTTGGAAAAGCTCCACCGGGCGCGCGGTTCATTAGAGATTTGTGCTGACCCAGACTCTCCGGATTTTTAAGAAGCCCGATCCTCAAGTGGTGCGAGTCTGAGATTGGCTTTAAAAGCCTCCAGACAGACCTCGCGCAGCTCGCGCGCGTTGGCCGGCTACCTGGAGTGCATTGGCTGTGCTCTCAAGTCCCGGCGATCGATGGATTTATCCCGGATGCGCTCAAGCTCTCCAGGGCCTGGAACCTAGGACGGCAGCGCACCCTCAGCCGCCTTCCACCCTCCTCCAGGACGCATCCACGCCTTCCCTGGCCGGCACTGACTGGCACAGCCAGAGGGATGCGGGGCTGCTGGGAAAAGCCAGGCCCTGCCTCTCTCTCCCTGCCGCGCCGGGTCTCCCTGTGTGGGTAGTGGTGGACCAGACCTCGGGGCGGAGGAAGGTGGCGCTGGGATTGGCACTTCCCGGCGAATGAATACCCAGTATGCTAAATGCTAAGCAGCCTTTGCATCTGCTCTTCCGGCTGCCACAGCTGGGGCACTTTGGTTCCTTGGATCTAGAGGGACTAAGGGGGATGGGGTGGGGAGAAGAGGAAGAAAACCCATCCGCCAGAAGAAGCCAGGGTCCCCTTTATCAATGCGCCTAAGGGTCAAGTCCGTTGTTTTTTGGTTTTTTTGGAGGGGGCAGATGGGCCCTCTAACAGGGACAAGATCCTCAATCGTTTCTCAGAATGCCCCCAGAACTGCCACCTCCTGGCCTTCCCTGGAGGATGCCAGCGCCCGGCAGCTCCCGTTTGTTCCTGCAACCCTCAGGGAGACAGGCTCTTTTGTCATTCCCATTGCACAGGTGAGCAGACTAAGGCTTTAGGGAGCAGTTTCCAGCACCCCCAGGGCTGCTGGTCACTAGAGAATTCCGAGGCACCTGGACCCCCGCAGACCGTGGCTAGCGGCTTTGATGCAGGCTGGGCCATCAACCCTCTCTGCTATTGAAGACAATGTTCTCCCTGGTTGCCTGGAGAACTTCAGACCTCTTTGACTATGATCTTCCCCCAGATAGCGTCGGGCGTCAGGGTTGTGTTTTAGACAGAAATGCAGAGGCTGCTGCTAGCATTTCCGCCCTCTGCCAGTCTGAGCCTCCTGGAGGAGAGTAAAAAGGGCTGGTACTTGTTCTTTAGCTAAAGGATTCCGAGGCTTCTCTCAGCAACCCCACCTCATCTCAGGCTTTCCCAACCCCCTAGGGATAGTGAAGGGCCACCCACCATTTAGCCCTTAGCTGCCGCCACCATCTGAGGACTTCCCGCTAGGGCCGAACCAAAAATCAAACTCGTTGCCATGGAACCAATTCCGACTCCTGATGGTCCCTGCATCGCCCAGCAAAACTGAGCTCCACGGGGCTTTCTTGTTTGTGAATTTACTGAAGGAGATCGCCAGGCCTGCCTGCCCAACTCCTGCTGGCTGGGTCCCAGCCTTTGACCTTTGGATTCGTAGTTGAGCACAAACGGTTTCTGCCACCCAAAGACCTTTCCTAGGTCTTTGGCACTTCCAAGGTCTGCCTCCTTTCCCGAAGGAGCCTTAGCAGGCCTGGGTTCAAACCTCCGCGTTACCACTCATAGGGTGTGTGGTCTTGGACAAGTCTCTTCACCCCGGCTTCCATCTGCGAGATCTCTCAGTGAGATGCCACAGAGATGTCCTGGTGGTGCAGTGTGAGGATTAAATGACATCACCATTACCGCCGAAGCCCTTCCCCATCAGTACTGGGTTGTATTCGTTGCTCTCACAAGGGGAAGGTTATGAGGTGGCATTCGGCTTGGCGGCTTGGTTAGGAGCCTTTCACATTTCCATGATAGAAATGTTCTACACAGAGATGGACGGAAGGAGGCACACCTAGAGAAGTCGAGGAACGTGTTCTCAGCCAGACATTACACGTCCAGTCTGGGACTCAAATCCACTTCTGCCTGAGTTTCAAATCCAGACTCCCCTCTGTCTAGGCAAAGTCTTCTCACCTAGAGTATCTTCTAGAAATGCTTGTTGAGGGGATGCTGAAGATTCAGGTTACTCGGTCATGAACCAGAGTCTCTGCTACCTTCCGGGGCTGTGGTTCATGCCGGTTCTGGTTCCTGATGTTGGGGACCCCACTGGTGAACAGCCAGCCCCTACTTATGAAAGAATAATAGTAAGAAGAACTTAGAAAGAACACACTGTGGGCCAGGCGATGGGTTGAGCGTTTGACGCCAGACTTTGCCCTGCTCTGCAGCTGGAGGGGGACGGACCGATTCTCATTCTGGGGCTGTGGAGTGGGAGGCCGGGTAAGTTAAATGACTTACCAGCAGCTCCGAGCTTGGATTGCAATGCAGACACTCCAACCCCAGGGAGCATCCAGCAGCTTACTGGGTGGGGAGTGCTCACTATGTGATGGCTGTGATGGCGCTGTCCTCAGGACCCCCCCCCCCCACACACACACACACAACCATATAGAATGACTTTGAAACCCCATTTGCCATTCAAGTGGCAGACAGCACCTGGCTGACTGACTCTTCTTCTAGTTCAAGAAGCTCCAGCCTGTTGTGAGAGTTGGCCTTGAACTACAGGGGTGCGCTCCAAAACACAGGCGAGGCAGAGTTATGGGGGTTGAGAGCATGGTTCGCATGTAAAATGCAGCTTAGGAGCTGGAGCCAACTTGCTTCCCGGTCTCCCTGGGGGAGGGAGTGACCCATGTATCTGAAAGCAACAGGAATGCCAGCCAGAAGACAGAAGAGTTGAGGGGACTAGGGACCCAAAGGCTAGATCCCTGCCTGGGAGTAGATGGCTCTGAAGCCTCATCAGGCAATCGCTCTTAAAAAGCAGAGGCTGGAGGGCATGTGTGTGACTCCGTGGACTCTAAGGTGCAGAGATGGACTAAGGTGGACTCTGGCTCATCACCAAATTCATTAGGGGGACAGACTTTAAGCTTTGAGCTGTTGTACCCGGAAAGAAAGGGTCCGGGCTAACCTCATGAATGCGTTTCTTGCACAAATGCATTATCTGACCAACCTTGGTCTCCTGCCCCCTACCCCCCCATGTTTAGGTGGGTATTGAGCACTTAGTAGGTGGTCCCTGAGAGTCTCTGAACCAGAGCTGAGGTGTTGAGACTGCCAGTAGGCCAGCCTACCCCACAAGTCAAAGGTCAGGGTCCCAGGCTTCCCTGCAGGAGTCCCCAGAAGGGAAAGTTGAACCTGCACTTTACTCAGTTTGAAAATGATTTGTCAATGACAACAATTTGCTAAAATATATTCCTGCTGCAGCATCTCCCAATCGAGGCGATTTATGGCCTCATCTCCCCGATCAGAAAGCACGCACGCGCACACGCTTTGGCAAATGGGAAAATGTATGAACAATTTGTTGGGTTTTTTTTCATTTTTTATCAAGTTTCCCCAAATATGTAAACTCTGAGAGCGCCTTATTCTTTTTAAATGATCATTCATTTGTCTCCAGACTCTATCTTTTGGCACAATTTATTATTCTCTATTTCAAAAAACTTAAATGCATTCTGCATATTAGCACGTAACTCTTGTTCCTGTCTCCTCAGTTGTGGAAAGGGTTGGATTGCTTTTATAAAGAAAAAAATGGCTAATAAAATTGGCCTCAGCACCATTGCTCTGCAATTCTTATGAACAGTAAAGTGGTACTTACCGTCATTGATGTTAAAAGCTATTTCTAAATGATGGTACCATTTATTATCTCTAGTGTCCAAAGTAAGTTTAAATGATGCTTATAATTCATGTTTTACCAAATTTCCTTTTCCCCCCGAGGATACCTCTGATTAACTTATGCACATTAAAGCGCTTTTTAAATTCTTCTTTTATTGCCATTATGCTCTGAAAATCTCAGCGATTCTCAAAAATGGGTAATAAACTTGAGATAAAATGCTGCAGCTTTAGATCAATGCTGACATATCACTGTGGTGATTTCTACAGAGCTAAAGTGATAATGCTTCATATTTATGGAATATATACTAGGTTATTACTACAGTATTACCATTTTGTTCTAAGATGAAATGAGTAATTTACCAATTTATTAAACAGTTACATTTAAGTATTGCTTAGGACATTACCACCCCAATCTGTTTACTTAGCGTGAAGAGTTACCATTAAGATACCCTGTTTATTTAGGTAAAATTTGTAATCATCATGCCTTCCATTAACCAACTTATTTTTCTGCAAAGCTAATTGTCTGGAAATGAGTTTCTCCTTATTTACTGTGCTACATTCTGCTTAGCTGGCTAGAAACGTCACCCCAGCAAGAAGTGCTAGGGAAATTAATAATACATACAGAGAACAGTTTTAATTAGTATAATACCAAATGTTAATAAAAGATTTATGACACCGTTGGAAAGTTCTCACAGAGGAGATCTTCAGGGCTCCAGGCTCAGTTGGTCAGGAGACTGCTGCCCTGGCGTTGGCCCTTTGCAGGAGACCAGCTTTGGGGGGGGACACTCAGCAGCGGCAGGGGCCACAGGAATGGAAGTTTCCCAAAGAGGTTTCCTGGGGACGGTGGATCGGGTCCTGCAACAGGACGGGCCATGCTGTGCTGGGTCTGAGTGGGGTGGGTCAGTCAGGAGCAGAAAGCAGTTCTGGAAACATGAATCTAGAATACACTTTTGAACTTGAAAGACACCGGGATTTCTGCCCATCAGGAAAGGAGCAGGGGCCCAACTCCCAGCCCATGTCCTTGGTCAGTCCTGCATCCTACTTGGAAGCAGAGATGCTGGGCTCCTTGTAGTTCAAGCAACAGCAAGAAATCCCTGGCCTTCAAGTGGCTCTCACTCAGGCGACCCTGGACTTTCAGAGGATTTTCTTGCCTGTAAAGTGATGTTTATAGAGGAGCCCTGGGCACAGAGTGGGGGAAGGATTTTTATCGAGTGCCTGTTAGGTGTTGTCTGCTTACACTTAATGTCTGTTTTAATCTTCACCGTGTTTCTCTAAGAAAATGACTTATTCTCAAATGTGGGTGAGGAAGTGAGGCCTTTGCCTGAAGGCGTGCGGCTGGAGAGTGGAGCGGGATTTGAACCTGGGTCTGTGCTGCTGACAGGCGTGACCAACCAGCCATATATCTTCCTTGTGGGCTGAGTACACCTGTCACTGTGGAGCCCGGGTGGCGAGTTCCTAGGAAAGGCAAGGTCAGCTTTCCAGGAGGCCACTCCAGGGACCTTGGAACGACCACTGACCCCAAGAGGCCCTGACTGTAGCTGACTTCTAGACTGCCCATGTGCACCAGACATGCGTGTACAGGACCGAGTGGGAACCCAGTTGCCATGCAGACCACTCCCAACTCATTGTGAGCCCGTAGAACCAGGCTCCCTAGGTTTCAATGGCTACAGGTTTTTGTTTTAAAATCAATCGCCATGTGTTTCTTCCAAGACACTTTGTGGTAGGACTGGACGCTCCCACCTTTGAGTTAGCACCTGAGAATGTTAGCTGTCCATCCCTGAGATTCAGAAGAGTGAGCGAGTGTCGTCTCCATTATTCTACACACTTGGTCCACATGATGTCAGCCAAATAGTTGCCTAGGTGGGGGAGAGGGCAGGGAAGCAGCTAGGCAGATTGTTGGCCAGTTCCATCTTTATCTGGATGGTTGCTACATTCTCATCCTTTAAGGGACTGCTTGGAGTCCTCAGGCAACGGTAATGTTAATCACAGGGCTGCTAACAGGAGGATGGCTGATTTGAGTTTACCCAGAAGTGCCTCCAAAGAAAGGTGTGGTGATCTGCATCCCTAAGGTCACAGGCTGACCAAAACAACAACAACAACAACAAAAATAGACCACGGATCACAGGCATGGAACACCTAGGGGAGTGCAGCTCACAGCTCCACTCCGACACACGGGGCTCATCCTGAGTGGAAACCAAGTGGGGCACAATCCGATTTGTTTTGTTTTGTTTTGTTTTGTTTTGTTTTGTTTTGTTTTGGGGGGGGGGCATCATTGCTCTCCGGCGGTGGGAGTAGGAGGCCCAGCCCCACTGCTGGAATTGAACCTCCGTCCCAGTGGGCCGCAGTCCCGTGCACAATCACTACGCCACCGGGGCTCAGCCCTCGGATTTGTTTTGTAGTGATTATGCCACTTCGTCCAAAGCCGTGGTATGACTCCTTTATGGGTCTAAGAACCGACAAGGCCAGGAGCTACTACAAGGTCAGCAGTTCGAAACCACCAGACACTGGGCGAAAGAGGAGGCTGTCTATTCCCATAAACAGCTCCAATCTCAGAAATCCACAGGGGCAGTTCTAGCCTGTCCTTTATGCATGTCGAAATCAACTCCTGTGACAGTGAGTTTGGATTTTTGGATGTTAGAGCCCTCCATGCATGTTACTTGCGGGGGGGGGGGGGCGGTGAGAAGAAAGTGAAAGGGAGAGGTGCAGATTTAGTCTAATGTGTCTGGGAGCAATACTGGTAAAGAATGCAGCCATCGCCCTCTTCCCTCTCCCCGCTCACTGGGGCACTGGCAGAAGTCTAAGAGGTTCTGAAACCGATTCTTTCTCAGGTCCACAGCATGAAAGCTGACCAGGCCTACTTCCCTCACATTTCCTGCCGTTTGAGAAACTTCATCTCATGAGACACTTGAGAACAGATGTCTCTTTTATCCTTCCCTGGATTAAGAGAGCGAGGAAAAGACCCAAGAAATGTTGTGGACAGAAGTTCTCTATCCTGTGCAGTCCCACGAGCAAGGCTGCTTCCAGAGTGCTGTGCCAGGCACCGGGACTGCCTGCTGAGAGACCGTGTCTCCCCGGAGCAACCTGCTCTTCAGCGGGGGTGCTCCCTCTGAAAAGAAGCACAGTCCGTCCTGAGACGAACGGACAAAGGAAGCGTGGTGTGCACAAACACGAAGCATCATTCAGCAATGAAAGGGAGTGGAGCACTATACAAACTACCCTGTCTGCCCTGGGACGTGCTGTGCTCAGTGAGAGAAACCAGACTCTAAAGCCCCATCTTGTTTGATTTGGCTAATTGTATGCTATGTGGATCGCGCTCCATTTCAAAAGAAAACTTTGTGTATTGTGTTAGTCCGGGTAGACCAGAGAAACAAATTCATAGACACGCATATGGATATAAGGGAATGGTTTATATACAAAAGGAATGGAACATTGAGAAAGCATCCCAAGTCAGTCCAGTTCAAAGTCATAAGTCTGATATTAGCCCATATGCCTGATGCCAGTCTATAAAGTCTCCTTCCAACTCATGAAGTCACAGGTCAGTGGGTGCAGAGTCCCAGCACTAGCAGGGCCCTCTCCATGGCTCCTCGCTTCCAGGGCTCAGGGTTCATCAATAGCATCCAGTGGTGGCAGAAGCAACTCATCACTGACAGGGGTTCCAAATGGCCTCTCCAACTTCAGAGGTCTGATTCCATCAAGGTAAAGCCGTGTGGCTTCTCCTCCAGCTTCTCAGACGCTGCCATCTTGTCTTGTCCATGATTCATCGTCTCTAAGACTAACTCCCAACAACTGGGGAGATAGCTTCTCATCTTCACGAGGGAAATATCGCGAGATTTCCCAGAAAGCCATGCCCACACAGAAGCCTCATTGGCTACTCAAGGGCTATCTCCAGATTAACAGGCTAGACTCCATCCACCTCAATCATGAAATTAACATAAGCACATGACCGCCACATGCATGAAGGTAAAAGCCACCTGACATACAACTTACCGTGGTAAAGTGTACAAGTCAGTGATGTTTGGAGCATTCACAGTGTTGTGTGCCCATCACATCTACCTAGGCCCGTGACACTTTTGTTATTGCCTCCATTTTTAAGAAGGAATTTCTGGAAGACTAACAGAAGTGCCTGAAGCCTCCTGTGTTCACTGCAGCAGGGTCTGTTAGAAGGGAAAAAAAAAAGTGAAAAAAAAAAGTGAGCTAACTGTGTATCCCCCATTTAGAGGTGGGTCAAATAACATAAACCCATTCCTACATGAAATGAGATACAGGCAGCAAAAAGAATGGGGGGTGGGGGGTGCGCGGAATGTTGGGAAGATGTCCATGGTGCAGTGGTCAGTGAAACAAGCTCACTGCTGCTGCCCGGTGCGCTGCGTCGGTGCTGAGACCGTGCCCCACAGAGCACGATAGCCCCAGGCCTGTGTCACCCTCACAAGTGCCCGGGGCTGCAGCCCCTGGGCCCGTCCATCCTGTTGAGGGCCGGCCTCTTTTTCCCTGTCCCTCTGTTTTACCAAGCACGGTGTCCTTCTCCAGGGAATGACCTCTCCTGACCACATGGCCAAGCCCATGAGACGAAGTCTTGCCGTCCTTGCCTCTAAGGAGCCTTCTGACTTTACTTCTTCCAAGACAGACATTGTTTGTGTTTGTGGTAGCCCCTGGTTCTTTCAATATTCCTCACCAGCACCACAATTCAGATTCTTTATCCACATTCTATTCCATAAAACAATAACAAATCAAACAAAAAACCCTAACAGGCATATACATATAGACCCTGGGAAAGGTCTGAAAGGACAGACACCACCCCACCCCCCACCCCCTAATAATGATTTCCTCAGAAGGAACTTTGTGTATGAAGTATGAAGGAACTTTTCCTCTGGGCACAAGTGGCTTTCACTTTTTGCTGATTCATTTGAAAAACAATGCACCATTTTTTAAAAGATAGTTGAGGGCTGAGCCCCGGTGGCGTAAGTGGTTGAGTGTAGGACTGCGGCCCACAGGCTTGGCAGTTCAAATCCAGCGGCGGCTCTCAGGAGCTGCACTGGGTAGCGCCCACAACCACCAGAGGGCAGTGATACCCACAAAAACAACCAAAAAAAGTTTAAAAAAAGATACTTGAGTGGATTTTTAAGGAAGTGCAGAGTGGCCATGATGTTTAAGATGCAGTTGAGAAAGGAGGAAGGAGGCAGTTAGCTCATAGCCCTGCCACTTGGTGCACTCAATCATTTTAATTGTAGCACACCAAGGTCACCTTGGTATCCTATGAAGTCACATGGGAACAAAACAAACAAAAAAATCATCTTGGTATCCTGTGTATTAAAGTAGTGCTAAAAAAAAAAAACCAAGAAAGCATCAAGAATTGAGTGTCAGGAAGCAGGCCCTTCTTGACATTGCCTGCCTTAGCTTCAGGAGTCCAGATTGCATCGTGGTTCCGAGCAGAGCTGCACACCACAGGATCAGCAGTTCAAAACCGCAGTCCCAAAAGCTCCGTGAAAGAAAGATGGGGTTTTGTCAGAGTCCGTCTGGGAAGTCCACAGGGAAACCCCACCCCCACCACCCACCCCCGGCCCACCAGGGGCACCATGAGGTAGAACGCACTCGAGGATTGTGCTGCTTCCGGAGTCACTCAGGAAGATCTCAAGTCTGAGAGTTTTTAAAAACATCCGTCCTTTCTCGCAGTGCCCAGCACCCGGCTCATTCCCCAGATAGCGGCCATGCTAGGGGTGCAGAGGGCACGGCTGGCACTTGGCTGAGCAGCCTGGGCGTTCCCACCCCAATGATCTGGCAGGTTCTGGGTTGTTGTGGGCTTTCACTAGCTCTGCTGACCGATTGCACATCAGAAAGGCTGTCAGTTACTCTGCTCAAGCTCTTTGTCAAGTTCATCAAACCGTCTACCGGAGTGGCTTGTTTGCTTTGCAATGGCTTTTCTCAAACACAGCCGAGGCCTGACTCCTGTGAATCTGGAAGAATGGAAACCAGAGTCGGGAGTGGACCTACGTGTGTGTGAGTAACAGGAGGGACTTTTCTGTGCCATTTTTGGGGGCTAAGAGACAGCTAATTTTTCTCCCTTATTTTCAGTGTATTATTTCTGTGGGTGCTAAATAATGGATAAGGAAGCCCCTTTCCATAATTAAAATGGATGTCCCTACCCGCCAACACTGAGAGCTTTGCCATAATGAGTGGATTTAGAGACCCCCTAGGTCCCATCCACCCCCTCTAGCCAGCTGTGGGGCATGTGCTGGGTGGGGCGGCGGCTGGGGGAGACACCAGCAAGGATGGGAACTACCTGGAGAAAAGGCCCCGCCATTGGCTCCAGCCCCCACCCCAGTAGACTGGCCCCCTCAAGACCAAGCTGGACTGGGAGGGTGGCACTCTGGGTACCCTTAGAATTTGTTGAGATTTCGCTGTCTTTTTTCCAACTCTTAACGCCTCCCCAGCCAGCCTCTCATCTTATCAGCAACGTCTCCCCTCTGCCTTTTTTCCTTTCTCCAAGTCAGCTCTCAAAACAGACCAACAAAACCAACCTCCCCCTGCAAGGGGACCCAATCAGAATCCTCGTCAGCGTCGGTGAGTCTCACAGATAGCAAATGTCGTTTTGTCTGCCTTTGGATTCGGCACACACTGCCTGATCACCCACCATATGCTGGCTCCGGGCGGGGGCTACAGATGTTTCCATAAAGAGCCCTGCCCTGGAGGGGTCCAGGCTAGGAGACGGGAAGACAGATGTCACCAACAAGGAGGTGGGCAGGGACTGGGCACAGAGGAGACCCTGGGGAGAGGGGCACCCAGGCAGCCAGGGTGCAGTGGGGCTGGGGACCAGCATGGGGGTAGATGCTTGAGGTGGGGCAACGGGTAGGGGTGGTGTCACAGGATGAGGAAGAGCACTATGGGGGCCCGGCGAGATGGTGGGGGTTTGCATCCTGTGTAGTGGAGGGATTTTATGCAGAGAGAAGCATGGTGCTGAGTTTACAGAGGGCCCTGGTGGCCATGGGAACAGGGTATGCAGAGCCCTGGGAGGTGAGGCTAAAGGCAAGACTCACAGCTCAGCCTGTAAGAAGGGTGGGGTGAGTGGGTAGATGTGGCAGCTAGAGGGAGAAGGAGGAAGCCCCCTGAGGGCTGGAATCGTGGAACCTCACCCAGGTCACCCGGAGAGAGCAGTTGCCATCTCAGTCCCTCCCTCATCGGGCAGCGCTGTGACCTCAGACAACTTACCTCACCTCTCTGTGGTGGCTTCTTCCCCACAAGATAGGCAAGGCGATTCTGCGAGGCAAGGGGGTCGTGGGGCTCTAAGGAGATCCAGCCGGCGCATCAAGGATCCCCGGTGTTGTGGGGGGTTACACACTGGTTCTGCTAACCAAACGGGTCAGTCAGTGGGACAAGTCCCTCCAAACACTTGACTGGAGAAGGAGGAAGGTAGCTGTCCCCAGGGAAGAGTGTCACTCTCCCTTAGAGGGTGGCCCTGAGTCCCAGGTTGGCAGTGAGTTGGTTTCGTATATGGCATGTAGGGACCCCTGGTGGCACCATAGTTAAGCACTCAATGGGTGACAAGCAGAAGCCACTCTGGCAGAGAAAACATCTGGGGCTCTGTTCCCAGAAAGGCTGCAGCCTGGGGGTCCCTCTGTCATAGGGGTGCGCCTCAGGCTGGATTGATGGCCCGCACACCCAACGGCGGCAGCGGGGGCGGCACACTGGAGACCCCGGTGGTGTAAGTGCTGAACGTGTTGTCTGCTCACTGCCAGGCTGGAGGTGGAAGTCCACCCAGAGGCGCCTTAGAAGAAAAGCCTGGTGATCTGCAGAAACATCAGCCATTGGCAACCCAATGGGTCACAGTTCTGCTCTGACCCCTCGAGGCTGATGCCACGGCATGCTAGTTGCACACTGAACATGCACTAGTGAAATGGGACAATCCATAAGCACATGTGGGGTGGGGCACCCAAGCTGCTGCCATGACCAGGATAGCACGGAGTGACTCATGGAGACCCTTCTGAGCAAGGAGACCTCTGAAGGAGGGAAGAGAAAGCCACGGGGCCGGCTGGGTGCATTTACAAACAGACTCTGGTCCAGGGAAAAAACCCAGGCGGCAGCACGTCTGCCCTGGCAGAAACACTGGTGAGCACAGATGCGCCTGCCAGTCCGCACCCGCTGTTCTCTGTGTCTCGCTTGTTCCATCTTGGCATGGACCCCGCTAGCTGCCTCCGGAGAGGCGACGGGCCACTCAGAGTGGTGGGCAACAGAGGAGGTGCCAGGGGATAACTTCAGAAAAGCAAACATTTTCGCCACTATCACAAAGTCTCCAAGGACTCACAGGACGGTCAGGGATGCCAACTTTTTAGAGTTGTTTTTGTTTTTCTTTAATGCGCCTTGTTCCTATTAAAAACACATACCTGTCCCATTTGATTTATTTACAATGTGTCCAATGCTCAAAGGTTCCTAGGAAGGTGTTTCCCATTAAAAAAACAAGCCATCATTAAAACGAAAGCCAGCATCTGATATTTCCTTTAAGAAAGAAGTCCAAGAACTTCTTGCCTGCCTGCAGGAAATAAAACAGGCCTTTGGGGAATTGCTGGAGCTGGCCCACACTGACTGTGGCGTCCCCTGAAGCAGCCTGTCGGTGCTGGGGAGGTGGGGGAGCAGAGGCCGATGGGGGGCCTCTTACCTGTTGAGAGATCCGTTGGTCACCTCTCAGAGAAATGGATTCTTTGAGCCACTTGCAATGGTTCTCAACCTTCCTCATCCTTTCAGACAGTTCCTCGTGTGACAGTGACCCCAACCATAAAGTTATTTTCATTGCTACTGCAGCACTGTCATTTTGCTACTGTAATGAATCGGTGACCTGGTGAAAGGGTTGTTTAACTCCCAAAGGGATGGAAACCACAGGTTGAGAACCACTGAGCTAGTGGGCGGCTACATTTTGCCTTAACTTAGAAATCCGATCAACAGGAAAGAGCTCTGGTGGGAACCTGGTTGTGTGTTGGGTTACTCACTACAAGGTCAGCAGTTAGAAACCATGAGCAGGTAGTCAGAAATCCACAGGGGCAGTTCTGCTCTGTCCTGTGAGCTGGAATAGAATCGCTGACAATGAATTTGGGTTGTTGGTTTTTCGGGGTTTTTTTTGGGGGGGGGGCATCTGGTGGAAGTAGGAGGCCCAGCCTTGCTCCTAGAGAGCTGCTGCTGGATTTGAACCACCAACCCAGTGGGCCGCAGTCCTGCACACAACCACTACATCACCGGAACTTTGTTATTTTGTTTTTGTTTTTCGGGGGGCATCACTGCCCTCTGGTGGGAGTAGGAGGCCCAGCGTTGCTCCTAGAGTGCTGCTGCTGGATTTGAACCGCCAACCCAGTGGACTGCAGTCCCGCACACAACCACTACGTCACGGGGACTTTGTTGTTTTCTAACAAAAATAAATCTTCATGCCTATACTTCCTAAGTTGTAGTTCTCTCTCCTCCCCTCTCCTGGCACCCCCTCCCCCCCACACTTTTCATGGTGCAGTGGTTAAGCCTTTGGCTGCTAAGTGCATGCTTGAAAGTTGGAATCCATCAGCTCAGCTGATTCTCAGAGACAGGTGCGGCCATCTGCTTTGGTACAACTGTATAGCAGCGGCTCCCACCTGATGGGGCGTGAGCCCTTTGGGGGCTGAACAACCCTTTCACAGAAGTTCCCTGATTCGTAACAGTAGAAAAATTAGTTATGAAGTGGCAACAAACCTAATGCTATTGTTGGGGGAGGGGGTGACCACCACATGAGGAACTGTATGAACGGATCACGGCCTGAGGAGGGGGGAGAACCGCTGATCTAGAGGCGCAAAAACACTAGGGAGCAGTTCTACCCTCTAAGAGTCAAGGTCGGGCTGAGCCCCGGTGGCGCAGTGGTTGTGGGCAGGACTGCGGCCCACTGGGATGGAGGTTCGATTCCAGCTCCACGGAGCAAAGGCTGGGCCTCCTACTCCCACCACCTGAGGGCAGTGATGCCTAAAAAAAAAAAGAGTCAAGGTCAACTCCATGTGCATGACTTTGCTTCTTTCTTGGTTGATACACTCCTCTCTCTGCTTGCTGGCACAGTAGCCTGGTGCCCCCTAAGGCTTCCCATGGCGGCTTCTGCAGAAGTCAATGCCCACGCCTTTATTTTGAAATGCATTTGGCTAAACTCAAATGCACACCCCGCCTCCCCCACTGTTAGTGAACAGCCTCAGATAGTAACCATCAGTACCCCACCCACCCACCCAGGGTACCCACTCTATGACTCTCTTGGAAAAGACTACAAACGATAGCTGGCAAAGGCTCCTTGTTTCCCAACTCCAAGGCCCTTCTTCCCTCCTCACTCGTCCTCCCTCCATCCAGCCGTGCACACCTTCTATGAGTCTTCCTTCCCTTCAGAGAGCAGGGCTAACAGTATGGACCACAGATTCAGCTTTTGGCACGGACGTTTACCCTGGTGACCTAGCTCATGTCCCCGTGCCCATGCCAGGGCGGATGTGAATGCTGCTATCTGTGAGGCCATTTGCACCTGGTGACCCTATGACAGGTTCCAAGGAGAGAGCATCATAGCTGCGATGCTGCTGTCCTGCCCAAGACGATGTGCCCTCGGGTGCTCACCTCCCTGCACATGCCTGAGCCCCTTACCTCCTGGGCCAAGGGGGCCTGTGGGCCAGAGGATTACTGCTCACTGACCCCAGAGGGAGGAGCCCTGGCGGCATAGTGGTTACACATGGGGCTGCCAACAGCAAGCTCAGGAGTTCAAAACCACCGGCTGCTCCGGGGGACACAGCAGGGATTCTCTACTCCAAGAGTTAGGAGTTTCGGAGACTCACGGGGCAGTTTCTACCTTTGGGTTTCCATGAGTCGGCATCAACCTTATGTCAGTGAGTTAGGTTTTTTGGTTGGTGGACAGGGTGTTGGCATTAAGGACCAAGGCTTGCCCTACTTTGGGTTGAAAGGCAAACGATCAGGTCCCCAGAGGTCCCCAGGGGGAGTGGGATCCTGGGGGTCCCAGTGGGAACCAGGGTGACAACCTTCATTGTCTGCCTTCCCGCCCTACTCTCCCACCATTCTCACCTGGAAACGAGCCAGATGAACTACTTGCACCCAAATCCTTGTTTCCACCTCACCTCCACAATGCAGGCAGCATGACCAGGCATCACCCTGTCATCAGGGATGAAAAAATGGCTTCTGATTTTCCAAAGTCCAGACTCTGGGGGTCTTGGGCCCAAGCTGCAGGTTCTGGAGAAAGGAGATGCAGTGGAAAACAGTTTGCTGGGCACCCCCCTGAAGGTTGTGGGGGAGAGGGGCAGAGATGGCTGTGGGGTAGGCAGAAGGGCCAGTGTTTCTGCACAGGCGCTTTGTGAAGTGACTCCCATCTTGCATTGTGGGCAGAGGTCAGGTGGGGAGGCGATGGTGTCTGGAAGAGCTGAGGCATCTCTGCAGGGACCTGGCGGAGGAGGATAAAGGCCATGGGGCGGCATCCTTCATGGGCTAGAAGCCAGGGAAGGCCAGGCCCCGGCTGCCTGCTTGCAGCGTCCAGACCAAACCAAGGAAACCCTGACTTGACTGGGAGTCACTTGGGCAGAATGACACTTGTGACAGAAAGGATTTGGCCTCAGAATTGGTCATCTATCCTGAGAGCCCGAGTTTGCTGACTGTGGATAGTGTGCGATGAAGTGGAAATGGTCTCCTACACCAGTCACCCCCTCTATGGAATTTCCATGCTTGAAATACAGCCTTTCTCGGGGGTGGGGGGAGGGCAGGAGGGCTCACCCCCCAGCATGCACTTCTCTGTCTGCAGTACACGTTTCCCAGCACATCCAGAGAGGCCACAACGCGCAGCCAAGGTCTGGCCTTGGCCCAGGCTGAGGGGAGGCAGCAGCATTCTCCGGGGACGTTGGCCTTCGTCAGCAGTGCCAGCCTGTGCGCGGCCGGCGAGGCCCCAGGGCGGCTGACCCCGCAGCCTTTGCCGACGGCGCTCGCAGCTTTGTTGGGTCTGCTCTCGTCATCTCTAGCAAGTCCTCTTGGCAGCCTGTAGCTGGCTTTCAGATGAGCCTAAGAATAATTTCTTCGTGGGGGACGGATGCCGAACAGATGTTCACTGGGCCCCTTCGGGCGGCCGGGACGGCTCCCTCCGCAGAGCCGAGATGGCTGTTATGTAATCATGTTTCCTCCAGTTTTGATTAAAAAAAAAAATGATGCATGTGCGTCAGGGCACATCCATGCGTCGCGGCTAATGGGCTCATCCGTAGGCCACACACTTCTCTCCGCGTGTCAGGGGGGAAGGACGGCGTCCCCAAACCAAGGCCACCAGCACCCCGCACCCGGCGGACGAGCCCCCGGCGCCCAGACGGACCCGGAGAGCGCGCGGGAGCGAGCGCGGCCCAGCCCTCTGCCGGGCCGGGGCGCCGAGCCGCCGTGCGCGCTCCCGGGGCGGGCGCCGTGCGTCGGCGCGTCGGCGCGTCGGCGCGGCAGTCTCGAGCGCCCTCTGCTGCACAGTGGGAAGCGAGCGTCTCTTCGGGGAGCCGGGAAGGAGCCCCAACTCCTCTCCCCTTCCCCGGAGTTTCCAGCCGCGTCCGCGCAGGCCCCATCGGGGTGTCCCCGCGGGGAGGCGGGCGAGGGCCGTCGGGAGCGGCTGCTCCTGACCTGGTTCTCGCCAGCTCCGAGCCGCTGGCTGGGTTTCCAGGGCCGCCGCGCCGCCGCGGCCTGGCCACGCCGGGGCCCAGCGAGCCCTGGGAGGCTGCCACCTGGCCCCGGGTCCCGCCCGGCCGAAGACCCAGACCCAGGGCTCGGTGACCCGGCGAGCGCACCGGATATTTGCCCATTCGTCCGCACCCCAGCGCGGCAAGCCCCACGCCCGGCACAGCTAATATCGGCTGGCTTCAGATGACACTCGGAGGAGCAGGAAGACAATTGGTGGGGGGAGAGGAACCCGAGGCAGCGCACATTTAGCGGGAATGTTAATATTTACTCGTCGCCTGGCTTGCCATCAGCCCGGATTACATCTCCAATTAAGTAGTGGCAGCGGGGGGGCTGGGTGATGTTTCACAGAGGGAAACTGCCGAAATCATACTTTAAGGAGAATAATTTTTTTAAGACTACCCCCCCCCCTTCAAAAAAATTGAAATGAAAGCCCGAGGGACAAAAATCGAGGGAACATTTCTGTTTAGGGAATCCTAATATTTTGGCTGAACACATTATGTAAAATTAAATACTATTTTAAACCAAGGAGATATAATATCTAATTAAGTTTTTGTGGTTGATGGGCTTAGAGAGGATTGTGAATGTTACATCCATTGAGCTGAAAGTAGAAAAATTAAATAACACTGTTCTACAGTGACTTTCACCCAGACACGCAAGCCGACTTCCATAGTCCGCTTTTGCTCAGCCCCCTACCTGGGACTCACGGAGGACAATGAAGGAGAAAATGAGCCTGGACCCCAAGAACTGTTAGCCTCATTTCCAAGCTGCCACCCCGGGCTCTTCCAGCGACCAAGGGACTCTCTGTGTTCATCACTGTGAGTCACGGTGGCGAGACAACAGAACCAGGCCCTCCCAACTGCATGTGGAACTTCTGCCCTAGAAGACTCGCTGCTGCCCTAGAGGAACAAGACCAAACAAACTTGAGAAAGCAAGGCTGTCTGTTAGTCGTCAGAGGACTGCGACTCGCCATCGGCTCTATAGCTCTTGATTTAAAGAACAGAGGCTCATCTCCCTCCTCGAGCTGCTGGTGGTTTCCAACAGCTCACCTTGTCATTAGCAGCCCAATGCATGACCCCCTGGGCTACATGGCACAGGGAAATGGGCTGTTTCTACAGGTGCACTTCATGACCTTGATTCCCTAATGACTCTGCCACTATGAACATAAGCCCAGTGCCCCCACTTCGTCCTCTGCCACAAGCAGAAACTGCCGTTGCCCCTTCTCACCCAAGGATGTGGACTAGTTATAGTAAAGCACTATCAAGTTATTTTTTAAAATAAACTTTAAAGATGGGAAATCAATTTGGGCTGGGTCATTTTAAAAAGCACTTAACTTAATAGCAGGGGTTCTCAAAGGGAATAAAATAGAAATGCGGACAGATATCAGCAAAAGAGAATGCGGACAAAGGGAATTATTCCATGTGCAAACAAAAGCTTCAGTCGTATTTGCACCGGCTTTCTCTTTACATTCTTGTGCTTGTCTCCTCCACCACATTTTCCAACATGGATTTTCTTTTTTGATGAGAAAAATTTACCATTAGAGAGATACAATAAACAAACTCAGCACTGACAAAAACCATTTAGACTTTGAGCATATCCATAGCTCTTGAGAGAAGGGAGGCAGTGTCCAACTTAATATTGGAGAGAGAGCAAAGAGCTCTCCCAACATCTTCGTATAGAGCTGAGAGATATTTGGTCAGAGGGCTACTTGAAATGAGACGATTCAAATTATCATTCGGTGAGAAGGAAGCTGTTTAAATAATTGAAAATGAAGGACGAGTGGCAAGGAGTTGCTTTTTGGTGGTCGTCTTGTTTCCATTGCCAACAGCAAGAAGTCTGTTTTAAAAATAGATCAGGAAGCAGAGCAAGTGTCTCTGGCAGGCACTCGCAGGCAGGATTCTAGAAATTCCAATCATATAACAAATGGCACCATTAAAAGTCATAATAGGGCTAAGGGCCATTCTTAAAAGAACTTACTAAGTAATTTGACCTACATAATCATCTTGTTAAATTCATTTGATATCATGAGACAGTTAGTGAAATATGCATAGTACATTATATTAAGGAGAAAAGTACCCTTCAATTGGTATCTGATGTGCACTTTGCAATAGCAGCTATTAGTTGTCTATAAAACTCCTAGACATGATTTGATTTGATTTTATTACTGTTAGATCATTTTACTTTGTAACATATAGGGGTGGAGATTACAGGTCTGCGATTGCTTACTAGGAAATATTTAACGCAGGATGTTTTATTTATTAGCATAAAGAGACACAGTGGATTGCTGGGTGATTAAAGTGATGATTCGGCTGCCATACTTGTCAAAAATATAGCTCTCATTCAATAGCAAGGCGACACTCAGTCTCTGGACTGATCTATGCCTGAACAAACGGGCTCTGATAGCAGGACACTGCCCACTTCAAACGATCTTTGTAAATTTTCTGTAATTGCACATTATCCGAAACCAGCAGCAGCAACAACAACAAGCCCGCAGAGTGACTTCTCGGTTGTATGTTTATTTTTTACCTGCCAGGCGCCCCAGTGTTGTATCTTTTGCATCCCTAAAATGCCAAATCGATAATGCGGAGCATGATATTTAACGTTACTGATCTATGCGGAATCACAATATTTTTTTATAAGTGGTAAATTGAAAAGGGAATTCAATCAGGGGAGGGATGGAAGAAAAGGGCGGCCATCTATTGAATGCCTGTTCATGCCAGGGACATTGTGTTGAAGGTCTCACAAATGCGATCCAGCTTGACTGGCTTTTCAGAAGACGGCCAGGTGGACAAAGAAATGCATTCTACAGTCTAGATTGCCACATATCGACTCTTTTACCCTGTTTCCCTCTGGTCCAGGATAACTTAAACCCTGCAAGTGACTTGCATGATCAGAACTGCTTCACGATTGCTTCGGAGGCACAAGTGGCTAACACTGTCCCTCTTTTAATCAATCCACAGCTCTTAAAGGAGAATTTCCTCCTCTGCGTGTATCTAGTTAGGCATTAAATACGTTCTTCCTAAAATGCCTATTCTTGGTTAGCATCGAGGGAGTCAAAGAAAGTCTGCAGGTTCCTAAATCACATCACAGAAGCACAAACCTTGTGCTTTCGTATTTGCTATTGGTATTAATTTCACTTCAGGCCAAATCTGGTGTTGCTTTGAGGTAAAATATTATAGATTCATTTTAAGTTAAAAGCCCAGCTATGGGATAGGTCCTTCTTCCATTATTTTAATAGGTTATTAGGTGAGAGCAGACCCAACAATCCATCACAGACTTTACAGGGCGCCAGAGTCCATTCAGCTCCACAGTGCCCTCTTCTGTCACTCTGGAATATAGCATGCTATTCTATTTTACTGTGAGAGCTAGCAGGAGTCACCACCACAGGCCTGGGCAGGACTTGAGTTTTCAGAGTTTAGAATACTGACCATCAATCTAATTCTGTGTGGGTTCTAGGGACTGATGTACACTCACTGAACTCCCAGGAATTCTCCCAGGCCTGTCCTTCCCCCTGAACTATTGGGCTTCAATATCCTGTCACCTCAATGAGGTGGACTGTTAACTGCAAGGCCAGCAGTTCAAAACCATCAGCCGCTCCTGGGGTCTTCTGCTCCTATCAGGGAGTTATGGTCTGAGAAGCCCTCAGGAACAGTTCTACCAGGCCTAGAGGGCCACGACAAGTCAGCATCGACTGTATGGCAGTGAGATCTTTAGAGCAGACCTCCCATGACAAAGTGGAGGCTTTCTATGTCCATAAAGAACTAGACAGTCTGGAAAACCCACAGGGGCAGTCCTGCTTCATCCTGTCCGGTCGGTGGCGATGAGTCAGAATTGATTCTGATGGCAGTGAGATTCATTCCATTTCTCAGTCCCCAAACCTAAGACTCTGTGTGAATTCTCCCTTCCCCTCACGTGGACCCAGCCCAAACGCGTAGCCCTTGAGTCCGTTCTGACACATAATGACCCATAGAGAATCTATGAGATTGTAAATCTTCACAGGAGCAGATAGCTTCCTCTTTCTTCTGGGGAGCAGGTGATGGTTTTGAACAACTGACCTTGTGGTTAGCCCAACACATTACCAATGTCACCAGCGGGTCTTTCCTAAAGAACTGTTGCTTGACCTGAATTAAAAAGCAAGATGAGAGACCAGTGCACTCGCTTAGCATGAAAAATATCAGGAGCTGTTTGTGCCTGTAAGTTATTTACAGGCAGATGCCCTGCTTGCACAGCGGCTAAGCACTGACTGTCAAGTGGAAAGCCAGCAATCTGAACCCGCCTCTACGCAGCAGAAACATGTGGCAGAACCAGTTGCTTCTGTAAAGTTTCTCAGCTTTATTTGGGTCGTTGTGCCCAGGCATCCAACTGTGTGGCCATAACAAACTGTGGGGAACCTGGAGAAGACAGGCATCGCCAGAACACTGCATTGTGCTCGCCCGTGTCCAGGGACCCAGAGGCAGTGGTGCGAACAGAACCAGGGATGACTGCATGGTTTAAAGTCAGGAAAAGTGTGTGTCAAGGCTGCGTGCTCTTGCCATACTTGTATGGTCATGTTCAATCTGTAGGCAGAGCAAATCATCAGGGAAGCTGGATTCTAGGATGAAGAGAGTGGCTTCAGGATTGGAGGAAGCCGATTCACAACCTGCAGTATGCACAGGATGCATCCTTGCTCGAAAGGGAGGAGGCCTTGAAGCCCTTGGTGACAATGAAGGATCGCGGGCTTCAGTGTGTATTATGACTCCATATCATGTCAGGAAGACTAACATCCTCACAAGTGGACCGATAAGTAAAGAAAACCTCACTACCATTGAGTCGATACTACCGCAGCCGAGCAGGGTAGAACTGTCCCTGTGAGTCTCCAAGATCAACTTTTTATGAAGTAGAAAGTCCCATCTTTCTATTTCAGAGTGTCTCGTGGTTTTGGACTCCTGACCTTGCAGATAGCAGGCCAACATGTAACCACTACATCCCCAGGGTAACATGATGTCAGTGGAGAAACAGGTTGAAGTTGTCAAGGACTTTGTCTTGCACATCAGTGCTCAGGAGAGCAGGAGTCAAGAGGTCAAAAGATGAGTTGCTTCCGGTAAACCTGCAGCATAAGCCTTCTAGATTACTGAAAAGCAAGCCTGTGGCTTCGAGGACAGAGGTGCCCCTGAGCCAAGTCAGGGGATTTTCCATAGCCTCATATGCAAGTGACAGTTGAACACTGAATAAGAAAAACCAAAGAAGAAAGGGTGCGTTTGACTGGTGGTGCTGGGGAAGAAGACTGACAAGACTAGGGGTTTCTAAAAGGACAAACCAACCAATCTTGGAGGAAATATGGTCAGAGTGCACTTGAGAGGCAAGAATGGCCTTTGCCATTATAGACTTTGTCTTATATACTTTGGACATGTTGTCAGAAGAAACCAGTTCCTGGAGAAGGACATCATGTTTGGGAAAGTGGATGGGTGGCAAGAAAGAAGGCCGTGAACAAGATGGACTGACCCGGGGGCTGCCACAGCGGACTCCGGCACAGGAACCATGGTGAGGAGGGTACAGGACTGGGCGGTGTTTCCTTCTGTTCTTCATAAAATCGACACGAGCCAGAGCCAACTGCATGGCACCTGACAGCAACCATAAAGGTCACTGAGAGTTGAGATTGACTTGCAGGCAGCACGTTTTGTGATCTGTTGGTGTTGAATGCTTCCTGTGGGGTTCCTAAGTCGGAGCAAGTTAGAGGTCGGACATGTTAGAGGTCTAAGTCTACTCAGAAACATCTAGTGGGAAAGGCCTGGCGAGCTGCGTCTGAAAGCAACCAGTCATTGGAAACCCCAGGGGCATGCTTCTCCTTTGGCACACACAGGGTGGTCGTGGGCAGGGGTTCACTAGCTTGTCACTAGGAGTAAGCCAGCACCAGCTCTTCATTCCCTAGACACCCTTCACCTGGAGCGACATAGGCCATCACTTCCAATTCCCGTGGCCTACCGCAGGAGGGGAGGGCTGAAAGAACCCACCTTGCATTTTCTCAGCTATAACTCTACTCCATGCCTCACTTTCTGAGTTGCATCCTGGCTCTATTGGATTGCCCGTGCCCCACGATGTGCGTGTAGAACCCAGCCTGCGCAGTGTTTCGCCTCTTCGGATGGTTCCTTGGGGCCATCCTGTGGCGTCTCATTGGTGTCCTGTCTTTGTTCTGGGAGACCCCGGAGTACTGATGAC
>PVJH01017316.1:0-48139 GCA_004026705.1 Nesogale talazaci | reverse complement strand
ATGTAGTTCACAAGATGGAGTTTGTGTTCAATCTCTGAGATATCATCTGTGTAAAATAGTTTTAAAGCTTTGTTAAGAAGGAGAAGTCTTACTCTAGGGATGTGTGGCAATTACCTAATCTGGTGTCGATTGGAGGACTAAGAGTGTGAGGGTGAAGTTTAGCCTGTCAATCTGGAGATAACCAATGAGACCTCTGTGTAGGCATGGCCTCCTGCTCTGAGAATTTTGGGAAATCTGGTACTTCCTTCTTGAAAGCAGGAGACACTCACTCACTCCCTTGGAGATGCTCTACTGACAAGACTCATGGCACAGCACTGATAGACCCCATGCCCTGGGAACTAAGGAAGTCACATAGAGACTTGTGCCAGAATTGAGAAGTTTACAATACCACTAGATTCAAAGATTTCTAGTCACTTTCCTGTGATCATCTTGCATTCAGCATAATCATATGTGTTTCATGAGTCTTAAAACGACTTTATGGATTGGTATTGGACACAGGGGCTAATATTGGACTTAGGGACTTGAACTGGCCTGGGTTGGGATGCTTTCTCAATGTTCAATTGCTCTTGTATACAAGCCTCTTTCTTTCTTTCTTTTTTTTTTTGAATGACAAAGCTGTCTTTATTGTGAAGTCATACGACTACTTGATATTTAGGAAAGGCTGACATCAGCAAGATTAAGTGGAAAGACAATGTGCTCTTTCAATCTTGGATTCTAATCTTTAAAATGGTAGATTTGCTCTATACGCGAATTCCATTTTTTAAAAACTAAAAGCTTTTAAATATTAAAGATCAACTAGCTGTTTTAACTTCTGAAATTACTACCCGTAAAAAGATCTTAAAACATTTCAAAACCATAAGTAGAGCATTGCCACCCTATTAAGCATACTAATTATTTAAGAATTTAAATTACTGTGTAATTTTGTGTCCAAAAAGTTTCTTACTGGAAGTACAAGAGAACTACAATTTGACATCATTGCCATAAGTAAAGACTTACAGTAGGTCTAGTTTGGAAATGTTTGCAACTTTAGAGCTGTTGTTGTCTTTAAAAATGTGTGCAATTGATATATAGATTGTGATAAGAGCTATAAGAGTCCCCAATAAAATGATTTAGTAATAAAAACACGTGTTCCCATTCTTACAGTAAATAAACCTCAGTAGACAACGCAGATTGTTTACCTACAATTTGAACAGTTGCAATTTAAGGATAAAAGAAACATGAATATTTTTCTTTATTACACAGCAGATAATCCCTGAACAGTTTTAGTCTGTGAAGTAAAATGCAATATATGTAGTTAGAGATTTATTTTAAACACTTTTAGTTGAAAAGTAATGTTATGCATTTACAACTATAATTTTTTCAGTAAAAAGTTATCGTCTTTTAAATTAAATTAAGGAAACTAATTGTATGTCTCTTATCATAAATTATATGATATTCTTTTCCCCCCACAATTAATGGGGTTTATTAGGGAAGTGAACAGATTACCACAAGCCAGGATCAGAAATCATTCAAAATATATATAGTCATTGGCTCAAATAAGTGTCTCTTTTCAGCCAGCAACCAAGTCTCTCTCTAGTCCTTAGCCTCTCAGTTGGGTAGACTCGGTCCCTCCCTGGGCCAGAAATCTCCCACTTGCTGCGCTGGGCCAGGAATCTCCCACTTGCTGCGCTACCTCGTAGTTTCAACTCAGCTCTGTCTCCTTGCCTTTTACAATTTAGGCAGGGACATGGAACGTGGCCCACTAGTAGCTCTTCTTCCTTATTGGTCCTGGGAATACTCTTTCTCTGCTTTAATGATGACTCTCTTCTACACAGAATCGTTTTGATGGAACTGTGGCTTTATTTTGCAGCAGACCATACCCCAAAAGAAACAAAAGGCAGTGAGTTGGTCCATACCCTCTAGTAAAGTGAAGACTCTGAATACGCCCCGCCTTTATCTTGTCATTAACATAACAGAGACCTACTTCCAAAATGGGATTAAGACTATAGGCATAGAGGCTAAATTTTATAACAGATCACAAAGGGATTTATGGATAAACCAAATTTACTGCCCTTGAGTCGGCTGACACACAGTGATGCTATAGGACAGAGTAGAAACTGTGGGTTTCTAGACGTATCTTTACGAGGGTTGACAGCCCCATATTCTCCTTGGAGCAGTTGGTGGAGTTCACACTGCTCATCTTGTTAGCAGCTTAATGCTTAACCCACTGCACAATGAGAGTTCCCTTGGATTTTTTTAAATATAGATTTTATTGGGGGCTCTTACAACATTCAATATATTGTTCGTATTAAGCATACTTGTATACATGTTGCTACATTCATCTACAAACATTTTCTACTTGAACTCTAGCATAAGCTCCTCTTTTCCTCTTTCCTCTAGTTCTTTATTTTTTTAAATTCCAACTCCCCATATTTCCCCTCCCCTTTTTCTCCCCCATGAACTTCCAATAATTTACAAATTGTTATTACCTCTTCATATTGTACACTGTCCAATGTGTCACTTCACTCACTGACCCCCCCCAAGCCTCTTGTATAAGAATACACATATGCATGTTTATGAATTTGTTTCTCTAGTCTACCCATTCCCATGGGCTTATTTTGTAAACTCCCATAGATTTCAAATAATCCTATTATATTGACCCTGGTCCTTAGATTCTGACATTATCTCCAACTTTTCTGTCCCAACTAATTCTCTTATAAGGAGCCTTGGTGACATAATTTTTATACATTGATAACCCAAAGGTTAATGGTTTGAACCCACCAGTCACTCCAAGGAAGAATGATTCTGTTCCCATAAAAATTCACAGCCTCAGAAGCCTAAAGAGGCAGATCTATTCTGTTCTACAGAGTCACAATGGATGGGAATCTACTAGAAGGAAGTGAGTTTGGTTTTTCTTTTAGCTTCTTACAGTGGTGATGGTGGGTTTTGTGTGTGTGTTAGAGGCTTTTATGCTCAGGAATAGACCCACCTTTCCTAAGAATCCTCTTATGTGGCCTGATTTATTTTAAATGCTTTTGGATAAAGAAACTATGATTGTCTTTGCCTGCTATATAAGAATATTGATATGACATTAAATACTCTTAGTTAACTAACCAATTTACTACTCCATTTTTGTCCCCCGAACAGAAGTTGAAATGTTAAATGTCTTTTGTTTTCTTTAGGTTTCCATGCAATAGAGTGTAGGGAAGTAAATGATCTGGCTAGTGAGATGTAAGCATTCTAATGGTCACATCTAAGAAAATATTTAATCTTCAGATTCAAGAGACAGTATATCTAGCTTTGCATGTAGATTTATTTTTCCATCGTCATATATAAGTATATTTACATTTGTACATGCCTGTATTTAGACATCTATAAATGCCCTTTGCCTCCTAGTTATTTCCGCTATTTTCTTTACTTTCCTCTTGTCCCGCTCTCATGGTTGGTCTTCATTAGGGTTTCGGTAATATCTCTCAGTTACCTTAACCTTGATCAATCCCTACCAGACCTTTTACACCCTCCTTGCCACTGATTTTGGATCACTTGTTGTTCCCTTGACCCTGGGTTGGTCAACACCATCTCCTTTCCCCTACTTCTCCCTCTTGTCTCCCTTGTACTCTGGAACCATTGGGTCCCATTGTTTTCTCCTCCAGACTGTTCATCCAGTCGATTTCATCTAGATAGACCTGCAGAGATAAAAATACACACAAAAAACAAGATAGCAAAACAAAGCAACAAAAGAAGACAAAATGACGACAACAACAAAAAAATCCAATGACAAAAAAAGAAAAAAGAAAAATATATAAATAGTTCAAGTATGTTTGTTGACCTCTTGGAGTGTCCTTCAGTCAAATCTGTCCTCCATCCTGGCCCCAAGGTCTCTCTTTGGTGCTTCCTTGGACCTTTGTGCTCTGCTCACCCTGCTACCCTCCCTTAGTGTTTTGCCTTGGTGTGGTCAGACTGGGTTTAATCCCAACCTTCTGTCCCTAGTGTAGTCCCTTGTAGGGCCATTGGTCAGCAAGGGATGTCATGTCTCTGGCCATATGGTACTTTCTGTGCATTGGCTGTTCTGAGCAGGGATAATTGTCCTCAGGGCTTGGTGGGCTAGGATGTGCTCCACTCTCTCTTCTTTCCCCTTCATTTGCTTTCCCGTGTTCTGATCAGACATGTTCCTCTCCCTGAGCTGCAGCTTCAGTGCTGAGTTGGAATTGAGTTTGGGCTCTCAGACCCCTCCACTGGCTCCCTGCTTCATGCTGACATATTGCATTCACATCCTGGAGCACAGGGTTAAAGTCTGATCAGTCTTTATCTGTGGGGATATAACTAACACCCTTCCTTTGGCTGGGTTAGTACCCTGTTCTTCCACTACACATTTATATAGATTTTTTCTTTTTCCCCCTAATTCCTTTTTAGTTGGTTGCCATATTTACCCCTGGGTTTTGCCTGGCCCCTGCCATACTACCTGGACCTTACCCCAGGAATGTTTGTATATAGTAGCTTTTCCCTTATGCCCCTTTTGCATTTCTAAGCTTACCTATGCAGACTCATGTTGTACTTGTCCTGTTGTGCTTGGTTTACTTCACTTAGTATAATTTCCTCCAGTTCTTCCCATGTGGTGATAGGCTTCATGTGTTCATCACTGCGTTTTAGTTATGAAATGCACTCCACTGTATGTGCCACAGTTTTTTAATCCATTCGTCTGTTGATGGAAATTTGGGTTGTTTCCAACTTCTTGCCATTGTGAATTGTGCCGCAATGAACAGTGAAACACACAAATCTGGCTGTGGTTTGCTTCATTGCTAGGTCATATGGTAGCTCAATTTCCACCTGTTTTAGTTATCACCAAAATCAATTCAATTTCCCTAGTGGCTGTAAATACCTACAGTTCCACCAGCAGTGAATGGGAGTGCCTATCTCACCACAATCCCTTCAACACTTGTTAATTTTTGATTTTTTGAACTGTGTCATCTTTGAGGGTGGTAGGTGATAGCTCATAGTTGTTTTAATATGCATTTCTCTTGTGGCTAATGATTGGGAACAATTTATCATATGTTTATTGGCCATTTGGATTTCTGCCCCTGTGAAACTTGTGTTCGAATCTTTTGCCAACCTCTTCAGTGGGCAGTCAGTTCTTCTCTTATTGTAAGCTTGCAAAGTATTGCAGATTTTAGTAATAAGGTCTTTGCCTGATGTGTCACTGCTGAAGTTAATTTCCCAGTCAGAGGGCTGTCTTAGCACTCTCTTGGTGAATTATTTCTACGTACACAGGTTATTTATCTTCAATATATCTTACATGTCAGTTTATGACTCCTTTGTATTTGTATCCTTCTCTATTTCTGATACCCTGTGTATTCCCTCTGCCAAGGTTCTCAGGTTTGTCCCAATTCCCTCATTAATGACCATAATAGTTTGGGGTTTTACCTCAAGGACTGTGATCTTGAGTTTATTCTTGTGCATGCAGTGAAGTAAGGGTCTTGCTTCATTTTTCTGCAGATAGATAACCATTTTCCAGCACCATTTATTGAAGAGGGCATCCACTTCTCATATAAATATTATTTGTGGCAATTGAAGTATTTGAAAATATTCCTGTCTTTGTGAAATTAACTTAAAATGAAGATGAATAACTTTTAAATACTGAAAAGTGGTCACTTTTGAGCTGCAGTTAAGAGTAGGAAAAATACTCATGCAAAATATATGCAGCCATCAACTTTTGGTTCTTGTTCCCTCTGATTCCAGACCACATAGAGTAAAACCTATTGAGTGCAGATACTTATCTAGGTTCATGTTTGTCAACTAGGGTTTAGGTACTCTTCTTAATATAAATAGCTAAATGTTTGGCACGTGGTACATCTACAATTGACTTGAAATAATTGTATGAGGAATAAATTTATCAATCCAAGATAGTCAAATATGGCTGGGAAAGAATTCCCAATTCAGAATTTGACTCTGCAAGTGAATCAAAGACTAACTATTAAGACTCTGAACAAAGTACTCAGAAGACTTGAACTTGGTTCTTTCTCATCTGCAAAACTGATACAACACTGATGCCATCGGGCACATGTGAGCGTTAATGTAGATAAAAGAGACATCCAAGAATGCATCAGCTGGCAGTCCTTCAGGCAATGACTCACCACCCCAGTGTCCAGGAACCTCACTTCAGCTGGAATCAGATTTCCAAGAGAGGAAGAGAGGAGGTCCTCCCTTCACTTAATGGCTGCCATGTAAAGGTATAATGAGGTTCCCTCAGACTAGAAGATGTTCCTACCAGAGTGACGAGAAATTTGGATGGGGAAATTAAGTCCGGAATGGGGACAGAGAGCAAACATGTCCAAGACAAATGCATGTCTTGGTAGAAAAAAGGGAAGAACCAACTTCCTAGGAGGTGGAGAAGAGAGGAAAGAAGGGAAAAAAAAGACTAATAATGCTTTTAAGGACCCTAAGTGGGGACTGTGTGCCTGATACTATGCTCTTATTGGATAACATTAGTTGGAGTTTCTGTACACCCCTGGGGGACCCAGGCCACATACCATAGAATACTGGGACATGGAATCCTGGGTCTTCAAGGCACACAGCATGTTTCAAAGGTCATTCTAGAGGATGAGTTGTGGAAACCCAACTAGGTAAACCACACTTTGCCGCAAACACACCTGTAAACTGAAGACTTAAGAGTAAAACTATGTGGTATGTGAGGAAGCATAAGACAGCTGTACCAAGAGTATTTAACTATCACTAGGCAGTCTGATATGTACTTACTACTTCAGTGACCCACTTGCTGTATTAAGAGATGTATTATTCTGGTATGCTTGTGTCTGAAATTGTCAGTGAGTATTAGTGCAAGTTTTGCCTAGCCAAAAACTCCCATTGTGTGTATAAGTAGTGCCCAATCGTGTATTTACTCTGTATAAGTCAATAATCCATGTATGGTCATGTGTAGTTAGCCAATACTTGTTCAATCTCCCATTATAACTAGTGTTTTACAATTACTACCATGGGCTAAATCAATAACATTATAAACAGAAGGGCCTTCTGCTCCAGGAAGATGATTGATAAGATTTTCTACCATAAATTAATAAGGATGTCTCTAAGGTGAGCCAGAAGCAGATGGAAAAAACATAAAGTCGGGAATGGATTTGAGGCTTGCACATAATTCCAGCTATGGTCTAAGAACAATTATTTCTTAAGACATGGCCTTGCTCAATACTTGACCCCATAAAGGAAATACGGAAGACACGGATGGTATAGCAAAGTGTGCTGAAGAAACTAAATGTTGCCTGGCTATTAGAAAGAATAGTGTCTGAGGTCTTAAAGGCTTGTTTTCAAACAAGCAGCCACCCAAGTGAGATGTCAACAAAGTTCACCTGGAAGAAGCACACCAACATGAACCAAAGATTGCAAATTGTGTAATCTAAATCTGAAGGATGGCATACTATCAGATTTTAACTTGTGACGTTCTGGTAAGTAGAAGTATAAGGATGACAATGGAATCTGAAAATTCATTTGCAGGGTCTATACAGAGAATAAAACTCTGGTGAGTCCCCTCTAGCCATAACTAAGGAACGGAATACCCCGTGATAAGAGTATTATAGAGATGACTATAGGAGATTTAGGCTCTCAATCTGAATTTAATGGTTAAAAGTTAGTCATCTGATCTCCTTTTTGATATACTTTGTGCTTGATCTATTTTTAAATATTTGCTGCTTTTTTTCATATCGGAGTTTATCTGGGTTGTATTTTGTCATTGTTGGTAGCCTTCTTGACTCTCTGTTAGGTACTATTCTATGTTTTTCAGTCTAATGAATCCCAGATGGGTGAAATTATAGAGATGATAACTAGAATATATCCCGGGGGTTATGGCAGGGCATGGACATGGGGGATGTGATTAGAGAGCTGAAATCAAGGGGCACACAAGAAGGAAGAAAATGTTTTGCAGCTGTCTGTAGTAGTAATTGCACAACACTGAACTCTGGAATGGCATGATTTCTGGATTAGGACTTAATAAAATAGTTTGAAAGGGGGAGAAAAGGGGACACAATGATGGATTTTACTAGGGATTGGAGATTGATTTGTCTCTCACTTGTTCCCTAGATCCCACATCTGGTGTGGGTGGCAGGGGGTGGTTCTCCAATGCTCACATACAGCAGTCTGTCCCACCAGCACCCCCTCTTTCAAGTGGTGCATCCTGCAGAGCCTCACTGGACCAGGGGCCCTGCTTTGGTTTCCGGGCACCGGCTGTGACTGTTCTCTTGGTGTTGGTGGCTGGATTGTCATGTTAGTGTAAGGAGAAATAGAAAAGGTGGCCAGGGTGGCTTCTGTGACTTCAGAGAAGGAGGGAGGAGGGATGAGGCAGGTGAGGTTAAAAGCTTTTAAAACCCCTTAGGGGTGATGGGGAAGAAGATAGATCAGGGGTGAGGTCAGCAGGTCCCTCTGCTGGAAAGTGAGTGTGTGCTGTGAACATATAATCCAGTGCCAACCATGCAGGGCCTTCAGGGGTGGAACCAAAGTGTTCACACAATCCTCTGATATAGCGATGGCCTTACAGGCTCCAATTCTGCATGCTTCTCTCTTTTATCGAATAGAGTGTTCACATAATATCCAAATCATATCGGGTCCTCTTTGTCAGAACATATCATGGACAGTATGTGACACAGTCCTGTGCATGCATCTCATCATGGTTCTTGTATATCTTCTTCATTAAAAAAAATCTAGTGGTACAGTCAGTAAAGTAGTAGGTGGCTAATTGGTTGGGCTAAGAACTCATCAACTATTCAGCGGGACAAAGATGTTACAGGATGTGGCAGACTTGGAAAATAAAAACCACCACAACAGAACTCAAGGCCGTTGAGTTGGTTCTGACATGTGGAAGACTACAAATTTGGAGACCTTTTGCAACAATTTCCCTCTGCCCTGTAAGGTTCTCATGTGTCAGAATTGACCACACAGCAAGCAGTTATATGTTTTGAAACCTATAATGTATCATCTTTGTGAATAGATTACATCCTTTTCAGAGGGGGTAAAAGGTCAGAAAGAACATTCAACAATTCATTGCATGTGCCAAAGCTTGTGGCTGTCAAGTTGATTGCTACTCGTGGTGTGTTAGAGTAAAACTCTGCTCCATAGATTCTTCAGTTGTTGATTTTTTGGAAATAGATCGCCAGGTCTCTCTTCCCAGAGGATTATGTATGGACTCTCACTCTGAGGGATACCCAACTATTCATCCTGCTGGGAGCCGGTGAGTGTGCAAGTCATTTGTGTCTCTTGGGATGCATAGCAAACAGGCAAAATTAATAAAAAACCACTTTGTTAAAAGGTTTATTTCCTTATACATTGTTCAAAAATTATGCCTAAATTGGTCTGGATATATTATAAAATGGCATGTGTTGTTACAGCAAAATAAAATTGTGCTAGATGAGAAAATACTAACTCTCTAGTGTGTAAGCTGTACCAGTGAATTGAATCCATGTCTAGTTGAAATAACGTTTTACATAAAATCACCATGCTATAGGCAATAATAGCAGTAAACAAACAGAAGAGGTTTATTTATTATTGGTTTTTACTTACCTGAAATATATTTGGTGCAGGGAATTTTAAAAATTAATTAATTGATTGTTTAGTTATTGAATTAATATTTTAGATGATTTTATTTGACTCTCACAACTCTTGCAACAATCCTTACATCATTCATATCCTATATATTAGTACATATGTTCTATCGTTCTTTTCTAGACATTTACTTTCCATTGAGCCCTTGGGATCAGCTTCTCTGTTTTCTCCTCCTTCGAAGGCCTCTACCCCCAAATCATTGTGGCCCCTTGATAGATTATATATTGTTAATTATTTTCAAATCGTACACCAACTGTTAATTATTTTCAAATTGTACCCTCTGATTTCTGTTGTTCTCCCCCCTGGATGGGTGTGTGTGTGCGCCATTTATTGCAATTGGGCCCCGCTCCCTTCCCACCTCTCCCCACTTTCACCCTACCCTTTTGGTATCTCTATTTTCATTCCTGTTCCTGGGTTTCATGTGTTGTGAGTTATATCTCTTGCCTATGCCTATGAACATGCTTCTTTCTAGTCAAGAGTGAGAAGCACCACTAGAGTCGTGATAGTGGGGCTCGAGGAGACCTCAAGGGATCAGAGGAATATTATGTGATCCATTAGTGCTCTACTGCACCCTGATTGACTCATCCCCTTCCTGGGACCTCCCCTCTCCCAGAGGTTTTTTCAAATACAAAGTTGGGGTTTATTTTTGAAGGGAAAAGGGAAAGGGAAGAGGAAAGGGTGTGTGAAGTGTTGAACAATAAATTCTAGGGGAGAGACAGGACCAGACACTCACAGGGACTTTTATAAACATATTCCTTCTTCATAGTTAAGAAATAAATGTGTTTCAGATACCTACTAATCATGGAGGGAAAAAATACGATAAAAAATAAATGAAATTTCTTAAAAGATAATGTGGTATAATTGTTTGCAACAGGTTGACCCTTACATAAAAAATAAAACAAAACAAAATGAACACAAGATGAGTATCTGCCTCTAGAACTTGAGATACTTTTTCAGTAGAGAAAGTGACTACAGAAGAAGCCCAGACAAGCCCTTGGTGGTTTGGCTGAGGTTAACCTTTTAATTGAATCTCAGCAAGTTAGACACTCTCTGGGCAACAGATACTATGCTAGTCTATATAGAAAAATCAATCCTAACTTACCACACTCCCCCACAGGAGCATAACTTAAAGTGAAGTTAATTTTGAGTCAGGATGGAACACTGTTCTTCCTGTGGTACTTTCACAAGCTGGCAAATTGACACTTCCAGGCCTTTCATGTGTGAAAGCAAACCCTGAGAACAGTTAGGAAGCAGCATTTTTCTACCAAGTTTCCTCCTCTCAGTGCCACAATTACCATTACACATCCCAAAGTCTTCCTCTCTTCTTTGGTGGCTGAGGCAAGCACATGGGCATCTTTAAGAAGCAGACCATCCCACCTCTCATATTAGGTGCTTCCGGGTAGGTCCAGCCTTCAACCTTGCAGCCGGTCGAGGAGTGCTTTACCTTTCGTGTCACCCAGGGTCTCGTTGGGAGGTCTTTGTGATGGTGGTTTTAAAGAGACTACAGGTACAAAACTGGCTTGGGTGCTAGCAGTAGCTGGATTTTCCTTTAGACAACAACTCTTACCTTTTGACTCTATTAAGCTCCAAGCGTTAAGCTGGTGTTGAAACCAATTCTGAATCTCTTGGATTTCTTTTCTTAACATTGCATCCCTAACCTTAATTGGTACTTCTGATACCCCCCGTTTTGCTCCTCACATGTTTTCTTTCCCCCAAGATTTGGATTTTTGCCTCTTCTCTATTGACTCTGGGTTACCTATTCATTGCAGAGTCATCTGTGATCTTAAGTAGATGCTTTGAGCTTCACAGAATCAAATGCCTACCTTGGCCACCAGGCTGGGCTCCGCCTCTTTTACACGGCAGCGTGTCATATAGCAATCATATTTTTATACATCTGAGATATTATGAATGACAGTTCCCTACTTCTTACATCTGTGCTTTCCAAATGAACACATGTTGCTTCAAGGGAATTTTAAACGGAAAAAGGAAAATGAAATCATGTTAAAAATTATCAGATAATTCTAGCAATAAGAAGGTCTTATGGGAAGTTGTTTTGGTATAATTGGTTAGACCATTACTCTAAAGTTTTTCTCTTTTCTGAGCCTCCCTGTTTTTCAGTGCACTCATGATATCTTTAGGTCAGCATAATGCTTAACTCTTGTCCCTGGATCAATTTCTTTGTCCTCCAATGTCCTTATTCTACTAATCATGTCATCTTTTACTTCCCAGGGTCATAACCTAACTTTTATATCTTACACAGAGTCAGTTTCTGAAGTAACTATTTGATCATGTAAATGTTTTCCCCACCCTCTTTCCCATGATCAATTTTGCATCACTTCAATGTCTTCTTCATAGATTTTACACCACTGCGATTTGCTTCTTGTTTTTCTTAGAATATAGACTAATATTTTTAAACGTGATCTTAGAGTAAATGTGCTTTCTAATCTTCATTTACTTTTCTGGCACTTTTGCACTTTTCATTTTGCACTTTTGCTTTTACTTTGGCTTCAATTTCCAGTCTTCCAAAACTGACCGCCCAAGACAGAGGTCAGAATTGTTTCCACCTTCCACCCCTCATTGTTCTATCCTGACACCACCAGCCCTCTCAAAGCATTCTACAACTGTGACTGGGCTCGATCCTTCATGGCAACAGTCACAGACATCTCACAGACCATGATCATAAGGATGGGGTTTATTAAGGAAATTAGCAGGTTACAGTTTCATCTGAGAAATGCTCAGGATGCAGTTATTCAGTCAGGACAGTTTCTTATTTGCCATGACCACAGGTGTCTGCCTCTCTCTCTGACTCTCAGCTCATTGGGCTGTCCATAAGTACCCGAAGGAAATGTCACTGTGCGATAAGACTCAATCCAAAGATACCCAGCTCTCGATTATTAGGAAAGCAAAGGTCATTTGATAGGGGGAAAAAGGCTATGGCTTAGAAGTGTTATATTAAATAATTCACTGCTTTTCTAACTCTATCTGCCTCACCCCTCCTACCAGCTTCTATGTAATTTTTACTCATCTCTTCATTGCTCATCATCTCTTGGGGAAATGTTCCCTGACTTCTTTGATCAAGTAAATCCTTTTACTTAGCTCATCAATGATACTAACTCCATCTGCTTCTCTTTTAAAACTGTGAAAAATTCCAACTCACTATTTTGTAGTACTGCTTATTACCAACGTATATTTTGATTTTGCTAAAGAGATCTGTCTCTTTACATTGTTAGGCATTTTCTAAAGCTTTCTAATGTAGAAACAAGAATGATGAACCTTCATCTCTTATAAGTTAAATGTGCTATCAGGAGATTCAATTGTAATAAATGTCATAAATGTGATTTGAATGCAGAAATAACTGGCTTTAAAATTTATTTCAGGCACAGAGAAATATGTGCTCTTCCTAAGGCCTGAGATTAACCTGACATTTGTTTTAATGGAACAACGCATTCATAAAAATCAAGTGGCAAAAATGATTTTTGAAGATTATGTATGAGCAAAAGCAAATGTAAAAAAAGAATTATTAATAGGAATCCTATGTAAGGCATGGATAATGCAACACAGTCCTCATAATATAGAAAATGAGTAAGAGCCAACCCACAGAATAGGATCAGATTAGATCAGTACTACTTTTGAGAACATGACTAGTTTGCTGAGTTTTCTTTAGGAACACACCTTACACACACACACACAGCTTGTAGGAAAATGGAGTTTAAATATTTGTTCAAGGAAATGGTTCATACAGTTGTGAGTACTGGAAATCCCAAATCTATGGGTCAGGTGTCAGGCAGGAGGCTTCTCCTGACTCAGGTGGTTGAAAGGGCTGATGAAACCAAGATCAGTGGACCAGACTACAGATTGCTCACTGGGTTGCAGGAGCTGGCAGATCCACAAATCTGCAAATCAAATGACTCACTCTTGGCTCATGTTCTAAGAATAGAGGGCAGAGGATGAAGAATTGGATTCAGGATAGAGACAAGGTGAGATTTGTCAGAACATTTATATATATTGCATGCATATAGAGTACATCTAGAAGGGAATTTCCCTTGCACATTATACAATGAAATGAAGAATGATAATACACTATCTGCAAAACCACTGAAAATCATTCCCTAGCCAACTTGACCAATAACCGTAAACATTACAGCTTCTTATTTCAGCAAATGAAAAAAGTTTTCAAAAAAGGAGACTGAGATCACAAAAGCTTTACTCTTAATTACATACAAATAAACCCAGGTGAGCTACTAAGAAAGAAAATTATATTAGTATCTATTTTTTTCAATCCTACTCAAGGATACAAAAGCCAATGTTATGTTTCTAAGAATTTACCATAAGCAATCCTTCAAAAGGGAGTCATTCGAATAAAACAAAGGAATACTTTATGGTTCAGAAATGGAGGAGGTGATGGTACCCTTTCACCTTACTGATTCAATCTGTGTGCTGAACAAATAATCTGAGAAGCTGTACTCCATAAAGAACAGGGTATCAGAATTGGAGGAAGACTTGTTAACAATTTTTTATATGCAAAGGGCACAATATTGCTTGCTGAAAATAAAGAGAACTTCAAGCACTTATTAAAGAATGTGGTAACTACATGTAGAATAACTACATCCCTCAGAGTAGAATATACTTGAGCATAAAGAAAATTAAAATTTTCAAAACTGGACTAATGAACAGCAACCTGTAAATAGGTACCGATAAATGGCAAGGAAGTTAAAGTGTTTCATCCTGTTTGGACTAACAATCAAATGTGTATGGAAGTAGTAGTATAAAGCTCATATAAACATTTTGCTGTGAACACCTCTGTCAAATGTTAAAAACCAAAGGTGACTCTTTGATTATTAAGGTGGGTCTGACCTAAGCTACGATCTTTTCAATCACTTGATATGCTAACCAATGAAGAAGGACCATGAAAGGAGAATTGATACAATTGAACTCTGATGTTGGTGAAGAATATTGACTGTGGCTTAGATGACCAGAAGAATGGACAAATCCGTCTTGGTGGAAATACAACGGAAATGCTCCTTAGGAGCAAGAATGGCAAGAGTTCATCTTGCTGACTTTGGAAAGGTCATCAGATAAGGCCTATCATAGAAAAGGTATATAGTGTTTGATGGGAAGTCAGCAAAAATTGGCACAGTGGCTACAACAATGGGCCCAATCCACAGCAAGAGTTGACACGTTATTTTGTGGTACGTAAGTTTGCCATGAGTAAGCATTGCCTTGTTGGAAATTTGCCACTGCAAAGGAATCCTGACCTTGTCACCCCTGGCAACGTTGCAGACTCTGCGGTGCAAGCAGGGGCTACTGCTGAGTCTCAAAAGGAGGAAGAAGGCAGACCAGGAATAACGGAGAGGAGAGGACTAGGAATATTTGGTTTTATCAAATATTAAACAGCTTTGTCTGCTTCGATGAGACACCACAGAGAGAGAAGTTGCACAGCAACCTTGAGAAGAATAATAAGGGTTTCTGGGAGGAGGTTACAGTTGCAGCTTGGCTGAGATCAAATATCCAACCCACCAAAGTAGGCAGAGGTGGAGAGAAGGTAGATTAGAAGTAGAATTGAAAAATAATAGTAAATCAATGTGACAACTTTGTAACTTAGAATTAGTGAATTAATATGAGTACTTGCTACATCTATGTAAACTGTAGTATTGATTCCAGTACTAGAGAAACTTTGTATATGTTTTCGTAGTCTTAGGCTTAGAAGTCTCTTTATTTATCATAAACTACATGTTCTAGTGATCATGGCAGCATAATGTTCTGGAATCTGTAACAAAGTCAAGTAAGAAAACTTCTTTCTGAATGTTAAAAAGTCAAAGAAAGCCAGAAGAATGAACAAATCCATTTTGAAGGAAGCATAGTCCTTCGAAGCAAGAATGGCAAAACGTCATTGTGCTCATGTTGGGAATGTTAGGAAGGATCCATTATAGCAAAGTATATCATCTTTGCTCTGCTCATTTTCATAATAATTTCTAAGAATTACTTAATATTGAGTCAGAAAGTGGCACCATGCATTCAGCACAAAATGAAGCACATCTGTGTGCTTCACGCAGTCAGAAGAACACACAGGTCTGCCTTGGGAGGAGTTTAGCCAGAAGCGAGCCTGGCAAGGCTGCATCTCCTCTCTTGTGGGTGTCTTATCAGGAGAGACCAGGCACGGGCAAAGGACACGATCTCAGTAAAGGAGGGGGCCCCAAAAGAATGGAAGACCCTCAAGGAAGCTGGCTTGACACGACGGTTGCAGCAATAGTCTCAAACACAGCAATTAGGAGGATGACTCAGGACTGTGTCCCTCTGTCACCCAGAGGGCTGCTCTGACTCAGAATTGACTCCACCGTAGCTAACAGCAGCAGGCATCGTGCTAGCAGCTGGGATTCAATGCTGAGTAAACACAAGTGTAATCTTGTCCTTGTGGACATTAGACAGCTGGTTTGGCCAGTAGACTCTAGTGAAAACAATCATTGGAGTAACCATCAGACATATTTCATGAAGCTCCCCAGAAGGTCTTGAGCCCCAACAGCCCAAAGGGATAGCGCATAAACATACACATCATTCAATTGGCTTCCCCTCCTCTGTTTTGCACTTTGTTTTCTTCATTCTGTTCCTGGAAACCATTTCCCAAAGGAGCTACTGTTTACTTGCCAACCTTCTTTCTAAGTCCGACTTCCAAGCGGTTTGGGGAGTGACATCTCTCATCCAACAGGTAAGGAAATAGAAGCTCCGAGAAATGAGGACCTTTGGCAAGCATCAAAGGTCAAAGGAGGACAGAAAGCAAAGGGAGCAGACTCTTCAATACCCTTGCCACTGTACCGTGATTTCTCTCCACATCACAATTTGGCTCAGTTTACCATGGCTATTTATATGCTAAGCCCTTTGGTTATTATTAGGGATTGTTAGAATATGACACGGATTGTATATGCTAATAAAATGTGTGGGTTTCTGGAATGCCGGCAGAAACTGTTTATGCCACGATTATAACATTATTTAAAGATTTTTAGGTGTTTTGCCATCTGGGCTGTCTACAAAAATATAAAAGCATAATTCCAGCTTACGCAATACTGAAATACACTTACTCATAAAACTCTGCTTATCAGAGAAGGCTTGCAGAAGAAGAATTGTTCAAACATTTTTTTAAAAAAACCCTCCTACATTATTTAGTACTACACAAAATTTGTTAAGGCATAAAAAGGCCACTGAACTCATCCAAAGATGAAATTATACCTAAGAAGGCTCAAAAGTAGTATGCAAAAAGAATTTGGAGGCAGTGCTTGAAACTGACAATCAAACTAAGCCTATTTCTGTGGCGTCGGTTCTGACTTGGGAGGACAGAATAGTGTCTTCCCCGAGGGTGCCCTGGGTCAGACACTGTTAGAGAAGGGGACTGCCACAGCTCTCTCCCATAGAATAGCTCATGGACTCTAAACCCATGGACTTCTGGTTAGCTGAGCACATTAACACCACACTACCAGTGCTCCAGTAGTTCTTGAAAGCATCTATAATAAATGTGACATATTAAGAGTAGGCAGAATTATATTGCTGTATTACGAGGAATTCCCTCGGCCTGTCTGTAGCATTACATTTGCCAGAAGTTGGAAAGAGCGTGGTGCTCTTCCACAGAGACACGTCGCCTGTCACAATTCAATTTGCAGTGCTCTTAACGAATCGTAAACTCATGCCAAGGGAGAGTGGATGCAGTGATCTGTGTTAATATTTGTGGAGACGCCTATAAGCGGAGTGGGTGAGTCATCTCAGTCAGCCGTGCTGTGTGCAGGAACATAACCAACTGCAGGTCTTCTGCATCTAGGACCTCAGAGGAGCATATCTACATCTAGAAGCCTCCTCTTGCTTAACTCAAAGGTACTGTCCCAGGGATGCTGGATCCGACTTTATTTACTCTTGACTGACAGATTTTCTTTCAAGTGCCTTTGGAAAGGTAGAAATGGTTTGGGGAACAAATAGGATAACCATTTGTGGGGTGTGGGGATGAGATGGTGAGCTATCAGGAAAGAATTCACATTTTCTGCCCAAAAGAGATCAAACAACCAGCATTTCATTTTAAATGTGTCTTTTATAGTCTGAAAAGGCTTTGTCCATCTTAGGATTAAATTCATTGAAAATGTGAATTATTCCATGGCTAGGTTGAGAACTTGACAGAGCCAAGATTCTTTGTGGAGGTGCTGGCTTACCCATTATCCTGGGACTGCTTACCTTGTCTTTAAGCAAAATCATTCCCACCCCCACCAAGTTGATTCCACCTCATGGTGACCATCTTTGGGGCTTCCAGGGCTGTTCATCTTTATAGGAAGAGGCACTTTCTTTCTTTTGCTGAGAAAGTCTGATGGGTTTGAACCACTGGTCTTGCAGTACATAGTCTGACACCTGATTCACAGTACCACTTAAGTTCCTATGTTTTTTCCTATGTGACACAATACTTGCTCAAGCATCCAGCCCAGGTAAGCACAGAACATTGGCATACTAGATGATGGGCATTAATACAGTCTATTCTGATGGATGCATCATGACCCTCTCTCCAGGCCTAAGATGGGTAACATCTCCGTCTCTACCTTTAACGGAATAAATCATTGTGAGCCTCTCTCATGTGAATGTTAACTATTAGAAATATAAAACATACACATGGGTGGGGGAAGCATATTTAGATGAAAGCAACTAAGAAACAGGAAAAACAGTACATTCACATAAACCACATTTGATAATATAGTTCTCTTTCCCAGGATAGAAATGCACCTATGAGGAACAGGGTACTATAGGATTCAGGTAGGAAGCTACTTGGTCAATCTTGGAGGATCATCTCTTCTTTACCAGAGACTAGTTTTTGCCCTGTACCTACCATGATTATAAAATTATTTAAAGATTTTTAGGTGTTTTGCCATCTGGCTGTCCACAAATATAAAAGCCTAACTTAAGCTTGTGGAATACTAAAATATACTTACATATCTGTGCTTGTCATAGAAGGTTTGCATAAGAATGGTTCAAAACATTCTTTGAACATTTTGAACAATCCACACATCTTATTAACCCATATCTTCAGCATTGGGACAGTTTTCTTTTTTCACTATGGAAACAATGCTATAATAAGCATCAGAGCTCTAGTGGTACCGTGAGTTGTGCATGGGTTGCTAGCAATAAGGTATACAGTGCAAATTCATCAGCGGCATCACAGGAGAAAGGGAATACCTTTTGCTCCTGTAAGCAATTTAAAGGCTCAGAAACCCTCAGGGGCAACTCCACTTTGTCCTGTATGGTCAGAGTGTAAGAGTGAGTATGATTTTCTCGTAACACTTTAAAACTTATTCTCTTACGCCTTAAAAAAACTAGTACCTGAGGGGAACAAGGCACTTTGGGGCTCTTTGGGATAAGTATTGGGCCATTCCTCAATGGTTGGCTGTTCCAACCCTGCCACTGTTCCACAGATGACACTGTCTATTCCTGTGAAGAGTGACAACTTTGGAAAGCCACAGGGGGCCTTCTCTTCTGCTTTACAGGTTTCATGTTAATCAGAACCACCTTGATGATAGTGAGTGAGTTATAGTAAAAATATTTTTGTATATTTTCCTCCTCTATGTGTGTGCATACTATCTAAAAGTAAAGAAAATCACATTTTTCACATCATCATAATGCTGGCCTCCAAGTGGAGATATGTTTTCATCTTGTGATCAGCACTGTAGGTAGATGCAGCCTTCACAGAATTTTCAAAGACCAAGAGAAGCAAATGTTCAAGAGGTTGTTAATCTCTTGTGAGAAAAAATAGTTTTTCCTTGTTTTGGTCTACATTTCCCTGGTTACCAGAGGAAGTCAATATTTCTAACAGTTACTTTTTCTTTTTGTTTATGTCTTTTCTTTTTGTTTTGTTTATTGGGTGGTCCCACTAATCTCTGTCTGATTACTAAACCTAGCCTTTTAAAAATGATTGATGTGGCAGTCATGTACTCTGGTGCCAATTTGATTAAGAGTGTAGGGGTGGAGTCTAGCCTGTCAATCTGGAGATAGCTAATGAGACCTCTGTGTGGGCATGGCTTTCTCCTGAAAATTCTGGGAAATCTCGCAATATCTCCCCCGTGGAGATGAGAGACTACCAACTCAGTCCCTGGGAGATGCTCTACTGACAAGACAATGTGGCATGCTGATAGACCCTGAGTCCTGGAGCAGTCGGATGAGAAGCCATATGGGCTTACCCTGAGATAACCAGACCTCTGGGGCCTGAGAAGCCACATGGAGACCCCTGCCAGTGCTGAGATGTTTCTACTATCACTGGATACACAAGACTCTGCACCTGCTGACCTGTGATTGTCCTGGCATTGCTGCATGTGCTTCATGAGTCTGAAGAGGACTTATGGATTGGGATCAGACATATAGGATAATATTGGACTTATGGACTTGGACTAGGCTGGGTTGGGATGCTTTCTCAATGTTCCATTCCTATTGTATATAAACCTCTCCCTTATACACATTTGCATTTTTATGAATTTGTTTCTCCAGTCTACCTGTACTAACACATTTGAGATTTGTTCTACATTGTACCCAGGATCTTTGAATGTGATTTATTTTCTGAGCACTTGTTAGTGGTAACCTGGTACTACCTAGTTTGGTCTCATTGCCATGGAAACTGAGGTTCTTCTGTCCCTTTTTTCATTGGAGTAATTGTTTCTCTGTGTTTTCAACAACATGAAAGGCAGTTGCATATACACATCAATTTTCCCAGATGGAATACATAGAAATCAAATGGACTGCTTCTGTGGGAAGACAAGATGGAGAAGCTCAATATCACCAGCTAAATCCAGGTAGAAGACAAACGATGGAACATGCTATTAATGCTTATTTGTAAGGTCAGGTTGAAGCTGAAGAAAATTAAAACAAATCCAAGAGTCCAAATAAGGCCTCAGTTATATTCCACTGTCAAGAATATCTCTAGCCCAGATTTGGTGCACTGCACACTAATGACAGAGGGCCTGAGGTGGGATAAAGAACATTACACATGGCGAAATCAAAAGACCATTAAAAAGGAAAGAAAGAAAAGATCAAAGTAAATGTCAGAAGACACTCTGGACCTTGCTTCTAGTCATCTTAGGGGAGCTAAGGTAAATGGAAGAAATAAAGTTAAAGAAGTGATCAGAAAATTTCTAAGGCCAGTTCTCAAAGACAAATTAAAGTATGATAATGAATTGTGTAAAGACTTAGAGTTTGAAAAACCAAAACGGATGAATACATCAAGTATATCTAAAACTGAAAGAACCCAACAAAGTCAAGCTTTGAATTGTGGTATCAAAAAGTTCTGTGGGTAAAATATTGATGCAGGAAGCTTTGAAAGAATACATTGAGTCACTGTACCTAAAAGAACTAGTCGACATTCAATCATTTCAAAAGGTAACATATAATCTGATTCAGTGGTACTGAAGGAAGAAATCATAGCTTCACTAGAGCTATTAGCTAAAAATGAGAGTCTAGGAATTGATGGAACACACATTGAAATGTTTGAAGCAGTGGATGAAGCACCCGACTCATTATGCCAAGAAATTTGGAAGACAGCCACTTTGTCAACCGACTGGAAGAGATCCATATTTATACATCTCATAATAGCATTTGTTTCTGGAATAATCCCTTTTTAAAACTGTACACTTAAAAGCAGTTTTAAGCAGCATACCAAGTGTATAGTTATACACTTCAAATGTGTACCTTAATTAGTGTTAGCAACCATATATAGTTATGTAACTATTTCTAGAATCACTACAGAGAACACATTAATCACCCCAAAATATTTCCTATTGCTTTTTTGCAATCAATCTTCTCCTACCCTCAGGACTTGAAATCATTGACCTGCATTGGCATATGAAGGGATTAGGTAGTACATGATTTTCTGAGTATTGCTTTTTGCTCTTTGCATGGAATGTTGATATCGATCCCTGCTGTTGCATGTCTTGGTAGTCAACAAACTTAGTTCTATGAGTATTCTATTGTCCAACTATGCCACCAGTTATTTGTTAATCGTTCCGTATAGCAACCTGGACTGTTTCCAAGGAGTGCTGGTGGCACTGTGTTGAAGCGGTTAGTGGCCAGCAGAGAGCTCAGTGGGTTGCCCACAGCTGCTACTTCACAAGAGGTGGCAGTTTGCTGCTGATAGTTCATAGCCTAGGAAACTCTGTCGGGCAGTTTTACTTCGTTCCACAGGATCCTTGGAGCTCTGGTGCTGTTGTGGTTACATTGGACTGCAATCCTCACATTTAGTCGTTTGAAACCACCAGCTGCACGAGGGGAGAGACATGACACTTTCTATTTCTTAAAGAGTTACAGTCTCAAGAATTCACAGGAATATTTCTATCCTGTCCTACAGGATGTCTAGAAGTCAGAATTGATGCAATAGCAGTTTGCAAAAAAAAAAAAAAAAGACACTACTAATTTTTTTAGTATGACTTTTTTTAATGTTTGATAGAGTTCAACAGGGTGCCTGAGATTTTTTTGAAGGATAATTTGAAGTAGGAAGATGATATCTTTAATAGATACAGATCTCCCATGCTTTTTGAAAATTCATTTTATAATACTTTGTTTCTACAGAAGACTTAAAGTCGTACCCCAGGTATTCTGGTAGTATAATGTGGTATACATTGGACGACTCATATCGCAGTCCGTAGTTTGATATAATAAACTGCTCAGCTGGAGAAAGATGAGGCTTTTCATACCAGTAAAGAGTTATAATCTTGGAAACCCATAAGGACAATTATAGCCTGTCTTTTATGGTAACTCTGAGTTGGAATTGACTCGATGGTAGTGAGTATATTTTTGAATTTTACCTAAATGCTTGTTTTGAGTAACCAAAATAAATTCAGAGGACTTTCCTTTTTGTGAAAAAATGGTGAAAAATGAAGGTAGAATTAAACGTTGGTTTGCAGCTAGCCATTAAAAAGGCAGTATATGCCCTGAAGTAGGAGAGTGACTTAACCAAGCTTCTTATCTGGAGACTATACTCAGCATGTCACTATTCAAGGTGCCATAATTCTGAGCTGTGCCAGTGAACACTGTGTGTTCCTGTCATTTTACGTGCTACATGTAAATGGTATGATTCAGCAGGTTGTTTTTTAATAATGAAAAATTCATTTAATATCAAAAGTATTTATACATGAAGCTTCTTATATTTTCTAAAATAAATAGGTGGTTAACATTATAACTAGCTTGTGTTAACTGCTCCATTTTACGTGAACCTATAGAAGATTTTCTTTGGAAGTTTCTGCTTAGAAATGATGCATGACCAAACGGATCTTTTCATATTCTGAAAACATATAAATATTTCAGAGTCTTTTAGTGTAAATATTCATTACCTGCTCTGTGTAAGAGACACTCCTCTCATTTGTTGGTAAACAAGTACCTAAGAATATCCAACAGCCACACCTTCTGCCTTCAAGGGGAATATACCATATATATGCATGTATAAGACAAGTTTTTCCTGCACATTTTATAATGCACTTTTGTGGTACATTTAGGTGCCTCAGCTAATATTCAGGTTGGCTTATACTTGAGTAAATACAGTATTTACCTGGAACTAACTCTTTGGCATGAAACCACCATCAGTGCTCATGGAAGCAGCAGCTATGGACTCATTAATTATCATATTACATTTGTTAAAGCTGTGACACGAGACGTAGGTGTTGAAGAGCAAGCATGTCACTTGGAGGGTAAGGTACACCTGCCCCCTCCCCATGGTATTTTCAATCACCTCATGTGGAAGTGAAGGCTGGACAATGAAGAAGAACGGCTGGAGAAGAGCCGGCATATTTGGGTTATGAACTTGTTCAGGTTACTAAAAGGGCTAGGGATTGCTGGAACACACATGAATCTGTCTTGGAAGAAGTGGAGCCTGGATGCTCAGTAGAAGCGAGGATGGCAAGGCTTCATCTCACATCTTTTAGACATATCATTAGGATAGATCAGTCCTTGGAAAAGGACATCACGTGTAGCAAGTAGAGGACCACTAAAAAGGGGGAAGACCCTTGAAGAGATGGATTGACACAGCGGTTGCAACAATGAGCTCAAACATGACCATTGTGAGGATGGCACAGGAGCAGGCAGAGTTTCCTTCGCTTGGTTAAAGCTGACTCATTGTCATGGTAGACAGTCTTAAAGATCATCTTCTACTGCAGTGAAGCTAAGATATAAGGACCTGAATGTAGGCTCTCCTGAGTCTGCTATTGTGTAGGAGCATGTGACTTCCTGTATTTTGGTATAAATGCATCTGTTTTCCCAAGGCTAACTGTAGCATTCCACTGTCACCAAAGAGCCAACTGGTGACATATTGTCTAAGTTGCCCTGGTCGCTGATTTGAAAAAGAGACAACACTGTCTCAGATAGGTCTTCTTTCTTCTCAGGAGTCAGGCCCTGTTTAAGTTCATTTTCATGTGTGTGACCATTCTTGGAATTCAAGAGGAAGCTGCTTTCTTTGCTGTCTCTAAGTCGCCTCTGGTGATACTCACTTAGAACCAATACAATGGTTCTGCCAACATGAAGTACTCTTTTCATTTCTTGTAGGATGCTTTTGATGTCTTTTCCTCAAATAGGATGTCAGGATTAATAATATCCACACTTTCTGAAGGCAATGGCAATTCTGTAGCAGAGACTGTGAGAAGTTCAATTTTATCACGAAGACCTCCAGCCTGCAGATTGTCATGCACTTCCAGTAGCTGTGAGTCCCTGATGTCAGCGCCCATAATCCACATCTGGTCATTCTTCAGCAGCTTCCAAAAGTCTTGTCCAAGTCCACACACTGGATCTAAAACAAGCTTTAATTTCAGCAAGAGATGCCATTGCCCACACAATGGTGGATTGCAGGCCTGCTGTCCTGATATAAGTTTTGCTGGCTACAGGAACCCTGAAAATAGAAATCTTCAACACAGAGTAATTGTCATTTAGATGTATAAAGATCTCTAAATTTGAATTCCTCAAATCTGCTTTCCATTCACATTGTTTCATCAAAGTGATCCCAATTACTCTTCCTACTTCCTCTGCAGTAAAGGCCTTTCTGACAGCCCGGCAGCAGCAACAAGACACTCAGAATGTCAAATCTTTCTGGGTTGGACCCAGGTTGCTTTCTTGGCATCCGTCTGAAACTCTTCCTCTTGTTCTTTTGTGGTGAGGGAACCTTCTAGCTCTGATGTTACTTCTATTTGTTTGTCTGGCGGGCAGGCCTTCCGCTCATGGAGTTCCTGTACCACGGGACCAGCTTTTAATTTCTTAGCAGTGATCTCCTTCCACTTTTATCTTCAGAGGGTTAGAACTCACTTGAGCAAGTTTTTCTGCATCAAATTCAGGAAGACTTTCTCAAGCTGCAATGGCACTAGACCAACTGCCCGGAACATCAGGGATAAGTCTTTGCATTTCATGAACTATTTTTCCTTTACTCACAGAAGAAAGAGTAAGTGGAAACTGTTTTTGAATTAATAAAAATAACCTTTCTGCAGATTTTAGCTTCTTCCATAGTCATATCAAAGCAGGTGGTGAAAAAAAACCTTTCCAGAAATATATCCGACTGGCATGGCTGCCAGGCTTGTCAGCACCTCTTGCATCAAGAATGGCTCCAGGCTGCGGGTCATGGTGCAGAAGAACCTGGTGCCCTCTGACATCAGTGACCCCTGCCCCAGACCCGGGCCCAGAGGAACAGAATCTACAAGTTCCCTTGCCTTCGGTAGGTTGTTTTTCAGTTATGGAAATGTCCCCAGTTTATCCCATGTAGATAAGTGACTGGTGCTTTTGAGCTACTGACCTCGTGCTTGAGAGCTCAACTTATTCTCCACCAGGGCGATGCGAATTAGAGGTCAAATGAAATGTTTTTCCCTTTGAGTCAATGCTGACTCAGGGAGACCCTGTAGGACAGGATAGAACTGCCCCAGTGGGTTTCTAAGACTGCGTAACTATTTATGGGAGTCGACAGTCCCGCTTTTACCCCGAGGAGCTGTGGGTGGTTTTGAACAGTTGACCTTTGTGTTCACAGTCCAGTGCATAACCACTATATCCCCTGGGCTCCTCTATGTGAAATAAGACAATAAAATTGTTAGGGTAGATGTAAATAAAATGTGAACCTTCTTACATTTCTGGTAGGAGTGTCAAATGTTGTAGCCACGTTGGCAAGCAGTTTGGCATTTCCTCAAAGAGTTGAGGCATAGAGTAACAATATTGGCCAACAGTTTCCATCTTGGGTTCATATAAATGGAAACATATGTCCATATGTTGTTATTCAAAGAGCATCGTCTTCATGTGAATATATCTATGAATAGATGGGAAAATGCCCATGAATTTGTGAATGTACAAGGAAAATGTAGTAAATCCATACAGTAAAACGTTATTCAGTCATAAAAAGAATGAACTACTCTGGGTAGAAGTTAAGCTCGTATAGCAGAGTGAACAAACCCAGACGCACTAGAGGATATACATTGTATGATTTCATTTCTAGTAAGTGCTCACAAAAGGCCAATTTACAGACATTGAAAGTATCCCTTGGATGGGGTAAATTGGGGGCCATGGCAGAAGGCTGGGATGCAGCCTCCTACCAGCTTTGCAGCTAGGGGATGCCCCATTTTCTCACTTTGGCTTACACAGGGCTCAGAAGGAAAGTATCCCTGGATGACACAGTGGTTAAAGTATTTGGCTGCTAACCAAAAGATCGGTGGTTGTACTCCACCAGCCTCTCTGCAGGAGAAAGGTGTCCAGGGATCTGCTTCTGGGAAGGCTACTGCCTTTGAAATCCTATGGGGACAATTCTTGAGTCAATTCTAACACATCTCCAGCTGAGTTGCTATGCATTAGAGCCAAGTGCATGACAGCAGGTTTTGTTTTGCCTTTTGGTGGGGCAAAGTGTTGGAAGAGAGTTTAATTCAAAATATACATAACAAAATAAAAAACAAAATCAAACTCTCAACCATCAACTGATGTCAGTTCTTAGTCACCCCATAGAATAGGACAGAACTGTCCCTGTGAGTTTTCGAAACCATAACTTCTTTTCTTTTTTTCTGGGGGGCATCACTGCCCTCTAGTGGAAGTAGGAACCCCAGCCTTGCTCCTGGAGAGCTGCTGCTGGATGTGAACTGCCAACCCAGTGGGCCACAGTCTGCACACAACCACTACGCCACCGGGGCTCAGCCCCAAGACCATAGCTTCTTACCAAAGTAGAAAACCCCATCTTTCTCCATCAGAGCACCTCATGATTTCGAATCACTGCATTGCAGTTAGCCGCCCAAGCGTACCCACTATCCAACCAGAGCGCATAGAAATACACTGGAGCAATCTTATTTAGATGAAAATATATACAATGGATTTATGGGGAGAGTTGCATCACTCAGTCAGGCTATTTATTCCTTTTAAATAAAAATCATTGAATCATAACCTTCAAGTGGGTGGACTTGAGGAAATGTAATATCATGAAACTGAATGAAGTTTGAAACATGCTATGAGCAATCAGGGATGGCCTTTGACCAGAGTGCCTTTGAAGAACATAAAAGAGATAGGTGCAGAAAAGAGAGATGATTTAACTAGAGTCAGTACCTTTTTCTGAATAGAATTTGCTACATTCTTGGATAGTACCATTGTTTGGACTTTTGTAATGCTTTTCACTAATAGCAGTCAATGTGTTTTCTCCCAGATAGTCAGTGTGCAGTTCTAGATAACATTTGTCCAAAGAGAACTATGTTCACTCACTTTCCCGCAGGCTATAGAGGCCTGGCACACAAGCAGTTTCTGAAAGTTTGTGGATACATAGAATGATATTTATAAAATTTCCTCTTGAGCTTTCTCAAGCCCCTCTTCGCACCCTATCCCCCCCTCATTTCTGCTTTGACTGGGTGCCCTTTCCCTTCAACATGAGTTTCACTCAGTTCTGGGCCTACCTACCTATTTAGTAGGGAAAGAAAGTTTGCTCTGGCAAAGTGACTGAGGAATCTATTGTTTTAATGCATTTCATAGATAAGTTTGTATTTTAATTATACTTCCCAATCTTTTGTCTTTTTATGCCCTTTCACTTATTTTCTTCATTCTTTAAGAAATGTTCACTTTTTTTTTTCAAATTCATATTCACTCCACCTACTGCTCTCTATTCTGCCCTCCTTTTTTTCTGATTTGTTTTGGATTGTTAAAAAAAATTGGCTATCAGGCTAGGGAGAAAAATGGGATTTTCTACTCCTGTAAGGAGTGATTATTTCATCCTATAACTGTGATTCTCAACCAGTGGGTTGCAACCCTTTGGGGAATTGAAGGACCTTTCACAGGGGTTGGCCAATTCATAGCAGTAGCAAAATGCAGTGTTGAAGTAGCAATGACAATAGCGTGATGGTTGGAGGGTCACCACATGAGGAGGGGTGTGAAAGGGTTGTCACACGAGCAAGGTGGAGAGGCCCTGTCCTATAAGATCCTATGAGTCAGTGTCAGTCCGATAGTGACTTTGTTGTTGTTTGTCTTTGTTTGTTTGATGGACAACTCTTAGACAATGTAAATGCCACTAAAGAAAAACATTATGAAAAGAAATAGATTCCCAGGAGACTAGTTTGCTGTTTTCACCTTCACCCATCAGCAACTAACTCAAGTTATTTTGAATATTGAAAATATGAATATTGTCTAGATTATAAAGTAATCAAGCCATGCTAGTGTTTTTTTAAAATGTAGATTTTATTGGGGGCTCATACATTGAATACATCATTTAATACATCGTTTGTATTAGGCATATTTGTATACATGTTGCTACATTCATCTACATTATCTACTTGAACCCCTCCAGCATCAGCTTCTCTTCCCCTCTTTCCTCTAGTTCTTTATTTTTTAATTCCAATTTCCCATATTTCCCCATCCCCCTTCTCCTCCCCCATGAACTTCCAATAACTTACAAATCTCCATTACCTCCTCATATCTTACACTGTATAATGTGTCACTTCACTCACCTCCTCCCCCTCCCCCGTTGTCCACACCCTAGAGAGGTGGTCACATGCAGATCCAAGAAATTTGTTCCCCCTGTCTATTCCACCATCCCTCCATCACTCCCCACTAGTCTCAAGGGATTATCCATCCTACAATCCACGTTTTTGACTCCAATGTACATCCCCTGGTCTAGCCAAATCTGTCTGGCAGAATTGGGATAATGATAGTCAGTGGGAGGGAGCATTTGAGAACATTTCATTGCTACTACCCTGCACCTAGACTGACTCATCTCCTTGTTACAACCCCTCTGTAAGAGGATGTCTCTTCACTTATTGCTAGTCTTACATTAAAGATTTAACTTCTCCAGTAGCCAAACTCTAAGTAAATATAAAATTGCAAAGATGCTAGCAAATATTTCCTGAATTCATTTCATATAAATTTGTTTTTAAATTCACTTTTCCCTCACAGTGACTCTTCTCATTTTCTGCTCTTAATGACAAAGGAATATTCACTGTCTGTCATGAAGTCAATTCTGACTCTGAGCTACCCTGTGGGTCAGGGTGGCACTTCCCCTGGGGGTTTCTGTGACTGAAATCATCTGTAGGTGTGGAAAATCCCATCTTTCTACCACAGAAAAGTGAGGGTTTTTGAATGGCTGACTTCATGGTTGGCAGCACAACTCAGAAACACGACTCTACCAGAGCTCCACACGATACCCCCAGGCATCTGGACGGAGGTATAGAATGCATCTATCAACTCAGGATAGCAAAGAGATGGCTTTTATTTTTTCTTTTGAAATCAGTGATGGCTTAGAGTCTTCAAAGGAAAGAGATGGGAACATGTGATTTTGAAGATCTCAGCGTTAACTTCACTCAGCACAGTTAGTTGCTTGTTCACACTAGCAAAAGCTAGCCATCCTCCCAATTTAGTTCTGCTTCTGTCCAGTCTACTGGGCAAAAGCAGCCCGGGGTGCAAGGCAGCGAGTGTTTTGTTGGTATTAAATAAGCATCCAGTTGACATTCATTCTTGATTTTCACAGTACAGCTCCACGAGTAATGAACCCGTGTAATGATATGATTACCTAGCAAAGTTGATTTCACAGTAGGAAGTTCCACTTAGGAATTCTCTGTCTTGGAAACCTTAGGGCTAGTGAAGAGTTCATTCTTTTGGACTCAAACAAAAAATATTTTGCACATTTGTCTCAGTCAAGTCAAGTCTCGTAAGGACACAACTAACAAACTGGACCATGAATGAAGCAAAATGATTCTATAGACAGTAGTGGTGCATTCAAACAGCCTTGAGTGAAGTCTAGCAGCTAAAGCTCCGTCCTTGATAACACATACTGAGTAAATCTTTAATGATAATAGCAAGCACATAGTGCATGCTATATATCGGCATGTCCAGGATCAGATCAATTAATATCTTCTGTTTTATTGATAAGAAAGCCAAAGTAAGAGGGATTTAAAGAAGGTCATTTGTCAAATGCTCAAAAGCAGCAGAGCTGGGTTTTGAAGTCAGACAGCTGGACTTCACAGGACACTTGCTAAGTCAATGAGCTTCTGTACATGGACAATAATAGGCGTTCAGTAGATACTTATGAAATGACAAACTTCAATATGAGACACTTAAGACTGGATCTAGTGGAAGTATACTATTGCAAGCTGGGAAGAGAAAAACCAAGAAGAAATGACTTTAGAAATCTTGTGTTAGTTTGGGTCAACGAGGGAAACAAATCCATAGAAACTCATATGTGTGAGAATTTTATATAAAGGATAAGTGTACATTTAGAAAGCATCCCAACCAAACCAGTCCAAGCCCATAAGTCCAACTTAGCCTATATGTCCAACACCGATCTATAAAGTCCTCTTCAAACACACAATGTCACCGAATACAGGGGGATCACAGGCCAGTGGGTAGAAAGTCTTTGAATCCAGTGGTGGTGTCAGCATCTCGGTGCTGGCAGGGGTTTCCACATGGTTGGTTCAGCATTCAGGGTTGCATTGGGGTAGGTCCATGTGGCTTTTTCTTAGGGATGTCTCATAGGAAATGAGCTTTGCCAGCTGAAGCAAGAAACTGGCTAAGGCAGCTGTACCCCGGTCCAACCATTAGACAGCAAGAGACCTGTGAACTAGAAAAGTGTGGCTCACAGTGCATTTCTCTCTCCACCTTTCAATTAATCCCACATGTCTTTATTGACCTGGTTGGGACAATACACTAACTATCTCAAATCTGAAGGAAAAAATTTGCTATATAGAATCCCGCTCCAAGTCAAATTTTTCATCCGGTACAAAGTTATAAGAGAAACCAGTTAGGTTTCAAATACTCAAGAAATGTTACCTCCTTGGCATGCTTTATTAGAAATCTGCTGGAGTACAGGCTTGTTACTGAGTTGATTCCAACTTGGGCAAGGTGCAACTGCTCCACGGTGTTTTCACTTGATCTTAGCCAAGAGGCCAAGAAGCGATGATAGTGTTTTTAAAGCTATGATCTTTCAAAAGCAGATTACCAGGTCTGTTTTTCCATGTGCTCCTGGGTTCATTTGAGCTACCAACTTTAAGCTAGCTGCTGAATGCTTAACCATCTTCACAGAGACTTTTCCCTGTCCTTTCCCTGTCTCCATTCCTTCTCTGGCCTGATTCCACTGTGGCCTAGAGGATATACACTTTAGAATCTGCTCACGAATCATGCAGGATACAGGCTTTAGAAATCATGCACTACCTGCATGAATTCTCTAGACGAGTTGTAAACAAATCCAGCAAAATTACTGATAAAATTAAATACTACCCACCCGGTAGTATGGATTACAACTTCATGTAAAGAAAACAACATCATCACAACTTGAGCAATATGTAGCGTCAAGATAGATGGAGAAAAGATTGAGGTTCTCATAGATTTCATCTTGTTGGAATGTACAATCAATGCCTGTGGAAGCAGAATTCAAGAGACTAAATGGTACATTTCAGTGGGTAAATCTGCTAAACAAGACCTCCTTAAAGTGTTGAAAAGCAGATTACTTTTAGGTCTAAAACTACCTGACTCAAGTGATGGTATTTTCAGTCATCTTATATACATGTAAAAGTTGGACATAGAGTAAGGAAGAATGAAGAAGAACCAATGCATTTGTGTTATAATTTTGGAAAGTTTTATTGGCATTAATTTACATATCATGCAACTTAATAGTTCATTCACATTGAGATGATTGTACAATCACCATCACACTCAGTCTTAGAACACTTTCTTTACTCTTGTATTCATTGTTATTAGCCTTGCATTCTCCAGAACACTCCTGCCATGTGCACAAGGAACCATTACTCCAGTGGCTGTCTCTGTAGATTTACCTATCTTTGATTTTATAAACAGAAAAACATTGAAAAGAAAAAAGATCAACCACAGTAAAAAAGTAAAATGGATAAAAACCTCAATCGATAAAAAAGCAGAGAATATTAAAAACTAGAAGAAATTTAAATGGATCATAAAGGAGAACAGGTGATGAGGTGCTAAATTTTTATCAAACTGTATCTGTAATCATCTCCTTCCCAAGATGCTTTTGTACTATGGTGCTAGTGAAGAAAACTGAAACTCCCATGAACTGTCACAAGAACCAACAAATCTGTCTTGGAAGAAGTATGACCAGAATGCTCCTTAGAAGCACGGATGTGAGATTTTTGTCTCATGTACTTTGGACACGTGATCAGGAGAGACCAGATCCTTGAAGTGGGCATCATGTTTCATAAAGAGCAAGTGCAGTGAAAAAGGGGAAGGTCCTAGGAATGATGGATCAACACAGTGGCTGCCACAATGAGCTCGAACATGACAAGTGTGAGGATGGCACAGGACCCAGCAGTGTCTTCTTCTGTTGTACACAGGGTCATTATGAATTGAAACCAACTGAATAGCACGTACAACTAACGATAGGACCGTGGGAAATAGGCCTGTCAATCTGGTTCTGGAAAAATCACCTAGAAGAAAACCCTATGGAACAATTTTGCCCCATGGCACATGGAATTGTTATGGATAACAATGAATGCAATGGCAATTAACATAGCTACATTAATAAAAGTTGCACCTGAGGAGTTTCAAAGACCAACTTGGCCTTGGATAGCTTATTTTAATCTCTAATGGCAAAGCTAGAATGTATGCATATATATTTTTTCCACCTATTTCTTTAGGAGTCCTTGAGGTCGTGGCAGATAACCGCTGAAGTGTTAGCTGCACAGTTGGAGGCATTCAAACCTAACAGCCCTTTTATGGGAGAAAGATCAATCTATTTCCTCTCCTAAGGATTTATAGCCTCAAAAATCCAATAGAGGTCATGGCAGGGGTGTCTATTTGTTAGCTTATTATTACAATATTTGCTTTCTAACTGTGATAGTCTTTATTATCTAATTTGTGACAATAAACAACAGAGAAAGGTGAGTCTCTACAAATGTGGTTCTCAGAATGCTCTATTTGTGTTTGTTAGGAAACCCTGCAGGCACTCCTCCTACACATTTCACATTTTTATCAGTTTAGGATAAGGTGGGAAACATGCCACTTTAATGTGGAACCAAATTAATCACATTCTTTCTGTTCATATAATTTACACAAGGCCCTATCATACTTCATCCTTAACCATCTCCTTTGTTTCCTAGTGTCCCCTTGAGAATGATGTCATCAAGGGAACTTTTTACTTGTGCCTTTCAAACTCCCCTCACCCTTTGGAGGGGGGGTCCTGATTTGATTAGCTGTTCTACATTTTCTCTGGAAAGAAGTAGGCGTATATTTGCAATTGCTTGCGTTAACATAGGTACATTGTTAGATCAGAACAAGTCAATTCAATCACATGATCAAGAACGGTAGGCATTTTTGAGGTTTTATTTTGTTAGTCTTTATTCTTCTCTAAAAGTGTCAGTATTTAGATTTGAATATTTCATTCTGTTTTAGTTAGGGTTCTCTAGAGAATGAGGATCAGTGAGGAAAGGAGAGACTTCAAGGAACCAGCCTACTTGATTGTAGCAGGCTGACAAACCCAAGGTCAGGCAATGAGCTGGGAATTCCTGCAGTCTTATGCCTCCAAATCAACTTTATGTCAGGCCAACTGATTTAGTCATATGTAATAATTTGTAAACAGGACTTTGACTGGTGTTTCCTGGATAGATAGCCTATTCAAGATGTCACATTGAATTAAATATCACACATACGTTGAAACCTGAAGTTGCCTTTTATTTTCATCCTACTAGATTATTTCAGTCATGCGTGCAATATTTAGACTTATATTTTTGGCTAAAGCTGGGCAAGAGGGAATAGATGCAAATATGCCAACATTTGTTTATAAAGAGAATTGTGCATTGTTATTTGATATACAAACAAATTAAAACCATTTATAAACATATCCAAAAGAAATGATCTAGTTGGTCTATAATCTGGTTAATGTAGTTATATTTATGTTTATTTTCAGATAGTCTAATCATCTGTATGTTCCATTCCAGCTGAGAAAGCATTTTGGAACTTGTTTATTACTTTGTTTTTCTGACAATGGGAAGAAAATGTCTTTTGAGAAAAATGACCCTTTGTTGAAAAGTTGGTGTCAGTACAGATTAAATAATCAATTCATTTAGTCTGTGAATTTGGACGAGCTGTAAATGTAGGGATGAGATTTAAAGAAAAGCAAGATTTTTTTAATCTAGACAGATCAATACGTTTGAATTTGAATGACTTTCTAAGTGGTTGATGAAAGTATTAAAGGATTAAGCAAGATTATCTAACAGTTTGGAGCTGATTTCTTTAATTTTTAAAATTATAGATTAACTGTTTTTTTCTGTTACTGAGCATGCTCTGAATTGATGAAAGTATGTAGGGTTCATTTTATTTTCTCTAAGGATTTCTTTTACAAGGAATCAGGCATGCTGTGAGTATGTCTGTGTGCTTAATTCACTGCCGTCAAGTCAATTCTGACTCAGAGCCATTGTGCAGGACAGAGCAGACGCCCCCCCTGAGTTTCCAAGGCTGCACATCTTTACAGAAGTAGAAACCCCCTCTGTTCTTTTGCAAAAGAGCTGATGGGTTGGAACTGTCAACCATGGTGATGGGTGCCATCTTGATGAATGCATCTCTTCCTGAGTGAAAAAGCACAGGGCTGTACTCTGCAAGGTGAGTGGTTTAAAGCCACCACCAGCTGCTCTGAGGGAGGATGACAGGCCTTCCTACTCCAGAAAAGAGTGTCAGTCTCAGAACCCCCCAGGAACAGTTCCCCTGTGCCCAATAGGGTTTCAGTGTGTCAGAATCCATATGGGTATTTGGATTCAAAAATGGATATTTTTGAGTTATTCTTCCCTTGTCAGAAAGATGGACATATAACAATGATAAAAGGTGAAAAATGGCAGGTCAGTACTTATTGATTATTATTGATTATTATTATAGAAGAAGATCTCTAAGAGCTTATTTGAATGCGCTCTTGGTAGTGTTGGGCCATCTTGAGGCCTGAACAACTCATCCTGAACTGCCTTACATAATCTGTTCCACCCAGAGGCCGGCATGACTCACCTAACATCACCTCATACAATAACGAGCTGCACAAGCTGTGCATTACGAGAGCCATTAAACACCTTGCGTGAATCTGAAGTGAAAATGAGTCTTTCAAGAACACATAGTTTGTTGGCAGGTGAAGCTGTGAAACTGGAGCTTGGAAAAGATTGCACTCTGACGTTAAAGGAGTAATCGAAGGGGAATGTTTGCAGGATTTAGCTAACTGAATATTTGCAAATGTATGAATCAGAGCATGCCAAATATCCATATATCTGCCCAGATCACTTCTCATTACTCTTATTCTGAAGTTCCCTTCTCCTACCACATCCACTTTTTCCCTCTCTGCTCCAATAATGGTCAACCCTTTCCAGCCTGCATATTTTATTTAAGATTTGAGTTACTCATTCAAATCTCCCTCCAGACCTCTATGTGGCTAGCACTTTGTTACCTTTTCTTTGAATGTGTCACCTCCAGAAAAAATCTCTCTTGACCACTTTCTTAAAGTCGCCAATGAAGTCACCTTTCCATGTGTCTGTTTCCTATAGCGATCCTCTGCCACATTGCCCTGTTTTCTTTTGTAGCATGTCATTGACTCCTGTGGTTATGTTCTATGAAGGCAATTCTGATTCACAATGACCCCACTGCTTGCAGAGCAGAACTGCCCCAAAGACTTCTTATGACAGTGACATTTCAAAAGCTTATCTTCAGGGCTGTTTTCCTCGGTGTCGCTGGGTGGATTTCAACAGCCAATCTTCTGGTTAGTAGTTAGGTATTAAAGCACCTGTGCGAGTATCTAGTTGTTTTAAAATTGTCATAGGTGCAAAGATGATTAGGTAACAAGTCTCCAATTTTTTATCCTCTAGAAATGGAGACACATGATGAGTCAAATCAGCAGTGTAGAGCAGAAAGTGACAAATGGCACCACCAGGAGAATATTAACTCAAAGCAGGAGAGACATGGTTAGGATGAGGATGAGAGACATGGAACAACCTTCTATTTCTTGATCTGGATGTGTTTACCCTACAGTAATTCATTAAGCCAAACACTATATGTGTGACTTTCTATATTCATGTGTAATTATAAAAAAAGATCATGAAAAGTGATTTTCAAACAAATAACACGTTTTTTTTTTGTAATTAGTATACTTTATTTCTTTTTTTGGGGGGGGACATCACTGCCCTCTGGTGGTCATGGGAACTACCCAGTGCTGCTTCTGAGAGCCGCCGCTGGAGTTGAACCGCCAAGCCCATGGGCCGCAGTCCGACACTCAACCATTTACACTACCGGGGCTCATCCCTAGTATACTTGAATTCTACACTTCACAATGAAATTGTAAATAGATTCCTATAGTTCTTTTACTTCCTATCACGCTACACATTCACAATAGGCACCCAGATAATATTGTTGGATTCTCCTACTTGTAGAGCATACAATGGAAAGAACACTGATCTAAGTTTGAAATTGATATTGCTACTCTACTTGCATGACCTTAGCCAGTCACATTATCCTTCTCATCTATTGTCTGCAAATGAAGTACTATTTCCTTTTTTAATTAAAATCACTTTATTGGGGCCTCGTACATCATTTTTCACAATACATAATACATATATACTGTGCCAAGTACCTGTACATGACTTCTGCCATTATAATTCTCCAAATAAGAAGGACGAGGGGGGAGGGAGAAAAAAGGGAGTTCAAGTACAATTCTATAGTAACTAGGAGAAAGGTGAGAACACTTCTAGCTATGATGGTCAGCAGTGCCTCAGGGAGGGGGTGACCCTCAAGCGAAGATGCCCTTAGCAAAATGAATAGTATACTTACAAGAAGAAAGGAAAGAGGACCTTCCTGATAGAATGAAAGAAGTAAAATCCCAGAAGTGTAAAAAAAAACAACCTTGTTGGTGTTTATAGAATGACAAATATACATAGAATCACTCCCCAACCCACCCCATTGCTATTGTTGATTCTGACTAATATAGACCTTAAAATGGGATAGAACTTCTTGATAGGGCCCCAAAGCTGTAAATGGTTATGGAAGCAGACTGTTACATCCTCTTCCCATAGAGCAGCTGGTGAGTTTGCACGAGCTTTTTTTTTTTTTTTTGGCATCACTGCCTCTGGTGGACGTGGGAGCAAACCAGCGCTGCTCCTGAGAGCCTGCTGGATTTGAACTGCCAAGCCCGCAGCTCGCAGTCCCGCACTCAATCACTTTACGCCACTGGAACTCAGCCCTGCACAATCTCTCTTTCAGTTAGCAGCAGCGCGCTTTAACTCTTGTTCCACCAAGGCTACTTTGTCAGTAAGGGTTTCAAGTCCTTCTCACTTTCATCAAGCAACACCGTTTCACCTGTATACTGCAGATCATGATTCTTAATAAGTGTAGTACCTGAACTTCCCTATAGATATTATCCTATTACCGACAGCATTATAATTCAGGACTGTTATTGAAATGTCTTTTTTGATGTATAGAACACCTTTCTCTTGAAATTGACATTTTTGGCATAGTAATTTATATGATTATCTGATTTAAAGTGATTAATATCTGTCCATTTCCACTACTAATGTTCAGGATATCAATATTTATGCATTCTATTTAATTTTCTATGACTTCTAATTTTCCTAGATTCATATTTTTATATTCTGCATTCTGATAATTAATTCATCTTTATAACTGCTGTTTTCATTTTGAATACAGTTCTACCAGCAAATGAAGGCTCTGAAAGCTTTGCTCTGCCTACATTTTTAGTTTTGAACACACATTGAGGAGGCAACTCTTTTCCAGTGGTATTTTGTGTATCTTTCAGTTTTGGAGGCTCATCTTTTAGAACTACATCAGATAATGTTCTGCTGATATTTATAAAATTTTCACTGGCTAGTCCCTCAGCAGTGGACATCTTCTCCTAATCTGTCTGTTTTGAAGTTTCACACAAATTTTTCCACTATGGGTGTCCCTGCTGGTACTTGAAATACCAGTCACACGGCTTCTAGCATAAAAACACACCCACACACACATCACAGTATAGCAAATTGACAGCAGTTTAAAGAAGCAATATTATGCTTTTTATTAATATACACAATTACCTTGGTATTACTAACAGAATAATTAAGTACTCAGTAAGATATATACTTCCCTCAGTGATCCTACTGTCCACTTTATACTTATATTTATTTTCAACTTTATTATCTACAAGTTTATTTGCAAGTTTTCATCTCACTTCCCAACATCCCACTATGCAACGATAATCATGTATTAAACCATGAGGCTGGTGATTCCAATTTGGCTTTTGGGATGAAAAGCATCCCTTTCTCTTTCTGCAAAAGAATGCTCTTACTTCTGTGCTATCTTGGAGGTGTTTTCTTAATCCCTGAATGTTCATACTTTTGTTCATATTCCATCTGCCTAGAATATCTTTTAATTTTTATTTCAGAAAATCAATATATTTACTCTGGATGTCTTCCCATGTCTGAATTGAGTAGAAACCAGATTTTCTCATTTTCAGATTTATTAATATTTTGCTTTCCTTTAATGGCCTGGCTTATCTGAGAAGGTTCACTGTTTCTTCTGGGCAAACTTTTGTTTACCCTTCTCTACATCCTAAGCACTGTTTTTATTGTTAGCATTTACTTCAAGTTAGACCCAAGTGACAGTAGTAGTAAACACTGCTTTTCCTGCACTGTCTTTACAATTGTTGCTATGTTTGGTCCCATTGCTACAGCTACTGTGTCAATCATTGAGAGTCTTCCTCTTTTTCGTGGATGCTCTATTTTGCCAAGTGTAACTTCCTTCTCTAAGGGTGGTCTCCCCTGGTAGCTTGTTCTGTGTGTGCATAGCACAAAGTCTTGCATCCTCACTTCGAAGGAGCACTGTGACTGCATGTCAAGATGCATTTGTTTGCTCTGGCAGTTCACGGAATAATCAATACTGTTCACTAATTCCATAATTAAAATGCATCAATGCTTCTTTGGATTTTCTTATTCATTGTTCAGGTTTCACATGCACATAAAATTATTGAAAATACCATGGCTTAGATCAGAAGTATCTTGGGACTCGTAGTGACATATTTGTTTTTAAAAAGTGTATGAGGCCTTTTACAGCCAAATCACCCAGGACAATAGTGTCTTGATTTCATGCCTCCTGCTTCAATAGTGTTTGATCATGAAAACAAGTAAAGTAAAATTCTTGATAATTTCAATTTTTCCACCTTTAGCCATTACTCTCCCATTCTCTATCAATTAAACCAGAATATAACCAGGTGGGTCTGGGCATCTATTTTTAAATGATTCTCAGAGTTTTAATGTGCATTGAACACAGAGATTGATTGAATTAGCCTAATGAAAAGGCACAACAATTATGCTGGCCTAATTATTAGGAATTACTGTATAAATATTTTAAGTTGGACCTTCATTTGGTCTCTGATGACAGGAATCACAAACAAAAGAGGAATTGTCACATTCATTCTCAAAAAGAACATGCCAAGATCTATGCTGAAATACCTTTCACTTTGCCAGTGATTAAATATAAGCTTATTTCGTACATAAACCTATAAAGATGATTAGATAATACAAACATTATTCAAATGTACACACCAACCATTAATGCCAAAGTTGAAGAAACTGAAGATTTCTTTTCTGTATTCCTTTTTCTAAGAACAGAAACCAAGAAAGCAAACAACTTCTACAGTCTGACATTGATCAAGCCTGAAAACAAAATGCATCAATAATTGCTTATGATTCAGATGAAAAGTTTGAAAACAAAAAAGAATTGGTAGTTATTAAACATATCATTTGGTGACTGCAGAATACGCAACCATTGCTTATATGCAAGTTTAAGTTCAAACTGAAGAATATTGAAACAAAATCTATTTGAACTAGCAAACAACTTGAAGATATTCCATTTAAATTTAGAGACCATCTCAAGGACAGAGTGGATGCAGTGGATAGTGGTGATTGCAACTTGATGGGGTGTGGGATTCCATCAAGTTTTGAAGGAACAAAAATACCATCAAGAGACACCAAAGGGTGAAATAACCAAAATAGTTGTCAGAAAAGATGTTGAAACTTGTTCTTGAATGAAGAGTAGCTAAGATGCATGGGGGAAATGGCAAAGTAAAAGAGCTAAGCAGGTTCTTTTCATGGATGTCTGGAGAAGACAATGCAAAGATTGCAACAAAAATATGCAAAGATCTGCAGTGGAAAAGTCAAACGGGAAGAACCTAGCCTGCTTTTTTGAAGTGGAAAAAACCGGGAACCCAAACAAATAAAAAAGCACTTCAAGGCTGATCCCCGGTGGCATAGTGGTTGAGTGCGAGACTGCTGCCCATGGTCTTGGTGGTTCAAATCCAACAGCAGCTCTCCAGGAGCAAGGTTGAGTAGCTCCCATGACCACCAGAAGGCAGTGATGCCCCCCTCCCCCCCAAAAAACCCCAACCCCCCCAACAGTTCAAGCCTCGAGTTGTAATAGTGAATTAATTATTTTTGATACAGCATATTGGACAAAGTTGAAATCATTAAAATAATATAGATGCGATACACAGGGTCACTACCCCCAAAAGAACTCATTGATATGCCTCCATTTCAGGAGATAACATATGGTAAAAAGTTAATGGCACTGAAGGAAGACCCAATATAACTAAAGGCATTAGTGAAAGAACAGGCTCCTTGCTTCTAAGGACCAGACTGGCTGTCTTTTTCCCAAAATAGATGTTTCTTCTTTTGGAAGTCATGGTACTTTAAATAGTCTTCACCAATACCATCGTTCAAATGCATCCATTTTTCTTTGGTTTTCCTATTCAATGTCTAAATTTCATGTGATAGAATATCAGTTAAGATGCTTCAACAAATGGTGCAGCCCTGGAGCAGTTGGCTTGTCTGTAGAAGAAAATTTGGAAGAAAGCTACCTTGAGAATGGCCTGGAAGAGATTCCTATTTGTCTTCATTCCAATTGAAGGTGCCCCAAGAGAGTACTTGAGTTATGAAACAGTATTATTCATATCATATGTCAATAATGCTTTGCTGAAGATAAATTGAAATCTAATTGCAGCAGAACATCATCAGGGAATTGTAGAGAAATTCAAGCTGGATTCAGAAAATGGGATATTGTTGTTAGGTTCTCTTGAGTTCATTCAGATTTTAGTACAGCAGGCTGAAACACAGCCTGGTCCTATGCCATCCTCACAGTGGTCCTAGCGTTTGAGTCCATCGTTTTAGCCATTGTCACATGGCTATCTTGTCAAAAATGTTCCTCTTGGTCTCTCCCTTTCCACTTTACCCAAAGCATGAGGTCTTTCGCCAGGGTGGGTCTCTCCTGATAGCATGTCCAAAGTACATGAGCTCAATCTTTGCCTACAAGGAGTACGATATGACAAAATAATGATAATTTATAAATTATCAAGGGTTCCTGAGGGAGGTGGAGAATAGGAGGGAGGAAAAATGATGAACTAATACCAAGGGCTTAAGTAGGAAGAAAATGTTTTGAGAATGATGATGGCAACAAATGTACAAATATGCTTTGCAGATACAATGGGTATATGGATGGAATGTGATGAGTTGTATGAGCCACCAAGAAAATGATTAAAAAAGAGAAAATTCATAGTCTAAATAAGCATTTTAAAAAAGAGAAAAGAGAACTATTCTGTCTACACTTTTTCCAAGACAGATCCATTTATTCTTTTGGTCTTTTATAGTACTTTCAATATTCTTAGCCAACACCATAGTTCAAGTGCATACATTTTTCTTTGTCTTTCTTATTTAATGTCAGACTTTCATATGCATATAAGGCAATTGAAAATACCTTGGGTCAGGTGCCTCTTAGTGCTCAAAGTAACATCCTTACTTTTCAATGCTTCAAAGAGGTCTCCTGCACAGAACAATGGATATCATTGCTGATGTCAGACTTGGTTTAAAGTAGAGATTACCAGAAAGAGGTTTACTTGTGCTTTTTTGACTATGAAAATACAATACTTGGTCTGGATCATAAGAAATTAAGATAACAATTATGAAGTGTGTTAGTCTAGATAGACCAGAGAAACAAATTCATAAACATGCATATGGCTATAAGAGAAAGGTTTATATACAAGAGGAATGGAACATTGAGAAAGCATCCCAACCCAGTCCAGTCCAAGGTCATAAGTCCAATATTAGCACATATGTCCAATATCAGTTTAATAAAGTCTTCTTCTGACTCACGAAGCATGTGCAATGACACCAGGATGTCACAGGCCAGTGAGTATAGAGTCTTGTGTGTCCAGTGGCAGTAGAAGCAGTAGAAACATCCTGGTGTTGGCAGTAGTCTCCCTATGGCTCCTCGTTTCCACGGGTTAGGGTCCATCAGCAGTATCCATTGACTGGAGAAGCATGTCAGTGCTGGTAAGGGTCTTCCGGTGGCCTCCCAAGCATCTCAGCACTGGTAGGAGTCCCCACATGGCTTCTCCAGCCCCAGAGGTTTGGTTCCATTAAGGTAAGCCCATGTGGCTTCTCCACCTCCTCCAGTCTCCAGAAATCAGGATCTATCAGTGTCCTATCATCTCATCTTGTCAATATGAGTCTCCCAGGGACTGAGTCTTTTGTCTTTCATCTCCATGGGGGAAATATCATCAGGTTTCTCAGAATTCTCAGAGAAAGCCATGCCCACAAAGAAAGCTCATTGCCTATCTCCAGATTGGCAGGCTAGACTCCACCCCTACATTCTTGGTTAAATTGCCACCAGAGTACATGACTGCTACATGAAGAATGAGAGTTGCAGAACACTTTATTGTGCTTATGCAGAATTTGTATATAAACCAAGAGGTAGTCATTGAAATAGAACAAGGGGATATTTTGTGGTTTAAAACCAGGAAAGATGTGAGTTCGACTTTCCCTATGGTCATACTTCTTAAGGATGGGTACCCAGCGAGGAATTGTTGGACTGTGTGGAATTTCTTTTCCCAGTGATTTGAGGTAGCATATATGGTTTTTCTATAATGATTGCTTTATATAGCATTTTGTAGGCTAGCCGTGCCTGGTCCTTTAGCCACTAAGATAGGTTGGAAAACTTCTTATGTTGCTTTAATTTGTTCTATTATGTTTTCTTATCCAGAATAATAAACTTCTTACTTCAAAATTTATTCATCCGAATTTACAACTACTTGTAGCAATTCTGTTATCATTTTCATTTCTAATTATTAATTTCTAGTGACATGAAGTACTGTTCTGCAAGAAAAAACTTGGGTTTGGGCATCAGGCAGATTTTATATAAATTTTAACCACAGTACAAGAACATTCAAATCATGTCTCCCTTAGAGCCATCATGAGGTTGAAGTACACTTAGGTACATCAAAGGCTCTGGCACACAGAAGGTCTTCAAGACATGCTACTTACCTTTTCTCCCTTTAAACACTTCTCCCTAAAGCTGATGGAGAACATTGTTTAATTGTGTCTTACCCTACATGCAATGCTTTTTGCCCCCTGGATAAATGGATAATGGTTATTTACATAAAAATTTATAATGCAATTCAGAAAGAAAGAAAATAGTATTTATTCTTTAATAATGATTAGAATTTAGTGTCAAAAAGTGCGCTAAAACTATGTTTACTATATGCTTTCAAGGCACTTATTGCTGATTATCATTATTTAAAAATAATTTTAGCCTCCATAGTAATGGAGCAAAAATAGTGAAATATAGCTTAAATGTATATCTTCAGTAAAAGCTTAAAATAGTCTCTTTTTGTTGTCTTTATTTAAAATATTTTCACATATCTTAAATTCAGTAATCATATTAATAAATTGCACAATCATTGCCACAATCAATTTAGAAGTAAAATATTCTATTAAGTTCAGTAATTCGATTTTTTGGGGTTTTTTTTGGGTAGTATCACTGCCCTCTGGTGGTGGGAGTAGGAGGACCCTGCTGGCTGCTGGATTTGAATCTCCAACCCAGTAAGTCACAATCCTGCACACAACCACTATGCCACCGGGGTTCAGCCAAGTAAATCAATTTATTTATTTATTTTAATTTATTTTAATTATTTTTTTAGGCATCACTGCCCTCTGGTGGGAGTAGGAGGCCCAGTCTTTGCTCCTGTGAGCTGGAATTGAACCTCCATCCCAGTGGGTCACAGTCCCGCGCACAACCACCACGCCACCAGGCCTCAGGCCCTAATTCAACTTTTTTAAGAAAACTTTTGTCTCAGAAAGTTGTACACCCTTAGATGTCTATATGCAGTAAATCAAATAACTTATTATTTTAGGGAAAGATTGGAATGGGTGGAAACTAATTAAGAAAAAGTTAGGTCTCAAAAATCGTAAACAATTGCACATTCCCAGCAGCACGCAAAAGAATGAAAATAAAATCTCAGTACCTAATTACAACTCATACTGTCTAATTATACTTTTAAAAGTACATAATTAAAACATGCATTTATTTAGTAGTCTATTTTCCTAAAGTGAAATGTGTTTTAGATAGGAAGTAAATAAAAACTAGTTTAATTTGGACCATTTCACCCGAGATGATACCAAATCTAAAGCTTTTTAGTAATTAAAGTAAAATTCAATTAGATGGAAAACAAAACAGAAAGACAATTGAAGTTGAGACTACTCTTTGTATTGATTTATGAGGACTTTAGGTGGATAATATTGATTTAGGGTTTCCTATGAAGTTTTATTTATTTAATGACAATCCATTAAGTTGAATGACAGATGACTTCTTTTTCTAAGACTGTGTTTATCACTTAATGCCCTAGGAGAGGACAGATCCGAATAAGAATCATCTCTCTTTATCTATCTGTCATCTTCTGTCTTCATCTACCTACTATCTATCTACATCTAGCTATCATCTATCACCATCCATCTTTCTATCTCTATCTCTAACTTCTTTCTTTCTACCTTTCTATCATCTATCTTTCTTTTCTTTCTTTCTTTCCTCTCTTTACCACCATCATCTATCACCTACCTATTATCTATCTATCTATCTATCTATCTATCTATCTATCTATCTATCTATCATCTACCTATCTATCATCTATCTTTCATCGATCATCATCATCTAATTTATACACATATTCTCTGGAGGGCTGAGTGAATTTGCTGGTAGGAATGGATACTTAGTTCATCAATCTACTTCAAGCAGAGTAACTCAGCTATTGTTTTCTTTATTTCTGAATTTTTGTTGGAAGAAGGGTTTTTAACTACTAAAGACGCATTCTGTAGACTATAGAAATAAGACTTTTGACTTTCATTACAAAAAATTTCAGCCTCAGAGAAAAGTTGCCAGAATAATACAGTAAACATCAAGATTATTTTATTCCACTTGTGAGGTCTTTTCAGAGACAGTGACTCCCCTGAGAGCTTCACTATGTGTATAACTTCTAAGATTAAGAACATTTTCTCACATAGGCAATATATTATTATTAAACCAAAGAAATGAATGGTCTCAGTATATTATTTAGTACTGGTACATATTTTTAAATTCCCCAACTCTCTCCCAAATGATTATTATAGCTGCTTTATTTTTCAAGCCTGGCATCCATTAAATTTCACATTGCATTTTAGGTTATGGTTCTTTAAAATAACTCCTACATTTGAAAAAAACTGATAGTGAAATTTTTCTGAGACTGGATCAATATGACAAGTACCCATAATCTGAAGATTAGGTTTAAATTGCAGCTGGATGCACTTAGAGACCTTTTCTACAACGATCACTTTAGAAGACATACAATGTTGCTGTTTGTGATGCCATTTCATCAGTTGGTTATAGAAACTACCAGATCTTTCTCAGATAGGTTATGTTTTTCCTTCTGTAATTAGAAGCTATTCTGAAGCATGCCACATGAATAGCTATTTCTCATCCATGTCCTACCTAATAGTTTTAGCATTTACCAATGGTTCTGAATGGATTCATTGTTCATTTATTTTTATTTATTTATTTTTTGGGGCATCACTGCCCTCAGGTGGTGAGAGTAGGAGGCCTAGCCTTTGCTTCGTGGAGCTGGAATTGAACCTCCATTCCAGTGGGCCACAGTCCCGTGCACAACCACTACGCCACTGGGGCTCAGCCCTCATTGTTTATTTTAATTTTAATTTTAATTTTAAAATGATCATTTCTTCAGCATTTATTGCACATCATTTGTCCAATATTTATTTATTTATTTTCATTTGTCCAATTTTTAATCATCAACTGCTCATGGACTCCAGTTCTTACATAAAAAGCGAGGTCAATGGTTGATCACTTTCTTTTACTAAACATATTTTAGAATACGGAATTGGAATAGGAGTTGCCTTCAATCAGAGCAAATGTGTATTCTCCCTCTTTATTTTCTTCCCTTATTTCTTTCCTTTTTTCCTTCTCACACCTGCTCATTTTCTTTTTATATATCATACTGTATTCATGAATTTCCAAGTATTTAATGTATTTTAGTGACTTAGCTATTGATTTTAATAGCCACATTATGTTCAATGTGATCAAATGGGAGAACCTTCAGTCATACATCATTGATTTCATGATGGCTGCTTCCATAAGCATTGATTGTGAATGAAAGAAAGATGAATTCTTGGATAACTTCAAGTGGATATTTGGGGACTTATCATGATGTTACAATTTTTCCCCCATTTAGCAGTGTACCAATTGGTTCAATTTTAAGGATTGTTTTCATTAAGTTATAATTCATTATGAAGACTGAATTCCTTGATCTGCATCAGAAAGTGCTTCAAGTTCTCACTCAACAAACAAGGCTGTGTCGTCCACATATTGAAGGTTATTGTTAATAAGCCTTCCTCCAATCCTGAGGTCACATTCCTTTTCATATAATCTAGTTTTTCTGATTGTTTGCTCAGCACATAGGTTGAATCAGTATGGTGAGAGAATACAACCCTGTTGTATACACTAATTTGCATTTTCCCCTTGATTTGTAGATCCCTTTTTTCCTATTGGCACAACTGCCACTTGATCTGTGTTCAGCTTTCATATTAGCACTATGAAGTACTCTGGAATTTCCATTCTTCTCAAGCCTAACATTTGCACAGTAAACACACACACATAAACATCTTTCTGATATTCTGTGTTCAGTCAACCTTACTTCAGCAATTATTTGCTTTGTTCCATGACTTCTTCTGAATCTAGTATAAATTTTTAGTACCTCCCTGTCAATGTACTGCTGCAACTGTTGCTAGATGACCTTCAGCAAAATTTTATTTTCCTGTGGTATTAATTATATTTTTCTATAATTTGAGTATACTGTTGGATCACCTTTCTTTGGGTTGGGTACACATCTCTTCTAGTCAGTGGGCAAAGTAACTATCTTCCAAATTTCCTGCCATAGATGCATCAGTGCTTCATCAGTTTGTTGAAGCATTGCAATTGGTATTCTGTAAATTCCATAAGACTTGTTTTTGGCGAAGGTATTTCGTTTTTTGCTTTTTCTTCATTAAAAAAAATTTATTGAAGGCTCTTATAGCTACTACAACATTCAGTACATCATTTGTGTCAAGCACATTTGCACACATGTTTCCACATACATTTCCCAACATTTTCCACTTGAGCCCTTGGTACATGCTCCTCTTTAAAAAAAAACAAACCTCCCCTTTCCCCTCCCCCCCTTTTTTAATGAATCATTTTATTGGGGGGCCCATACAACTCCCATCACAATCCCTAACAACATCAGTTGTATGCAGGCCACTTTTACATACCCATTGCCATCATCACTCTCAAAACATTCTCCCTCCCTCCATGCCCCTATTATCAGCTCCCTATATTACCTTCCCCCCCTTCCCCTTGAACCCTTAGTAATTTACAAATTATTTTTTCATTCTGTGCACTGTATAATGTGTCCCAACACTCTCTTCCCTGTTGTCTGTGCCCCAGAAAGGAGGCTACGTGTAGATCCCTGAAGTTGGTTCTCGCTTTCTATTCCTCTATCCCTCCACCCTCCTGGTATTACCACTCCTATTACTAGTCTTGATGGATCATCTAGCCTAAGTTTCCCATATTTCCAACTTCACTGTACATCTCCTGGTCTAGCTGGATTTATGTGGTAGAATTGGGGTCATGATAGTGGGTGGGAGGCAGCATGGAAACTAGAGGAAGGTTGCATATTTCATAGCTCCTACCCTGTATCTTAACTGACTCATCTCCTCCTTGTAACCCCTCTGCAAAAGGATGTCACCTCACCTATTGATGGGCTTTGGGT
>PVJH01017315.1:0-48182 GCA_004026705.1 Nesogale talazaci | reverse complement strand
GAAAACCCCAGGGGCGGTTCTGCTCTGTCCTGTACAGTCTCTTTGAGTTGGGATTGATGGGATGGCAGTGAGTTTGGTTTTATTTATTTATTTTCTATGTAGCCAACTCATGTTGGGATCTGCTGTGAGCAGCCAATCAGTTGGAAGGGGAGTTTCCTTCGGAGTGTGGCTTGCCTTCAGCAGGCAAACAGATGCTCGGGCAGAGCTCACCTTCCTCTCTGCATCCTGGAATCTTCTCTTTGTCTGATCGCTGGCCTAACCTTTGAACTGCCCTCCCTCAGATCCGTGGTCCCTGCCAGGGCCATTCATCGATGAGACGCTGTCTGTGTGCTGTGTCTGGAGAGCCAGGCAGTGTTCTAGTCCAGACTTCGCCCTAGAGAGGAATTTGACACGAGCACTTTTTAATAACAGTAACAGCGATCATTTTTTGGAACTTGTCTGCTGTGTTGATTCATGCAGCTTTATTGAAATGTGATTTATGTACCATTACATCAAGATTTCCTAAGCCAGAAGATTACAATAACTTTCCCAGCCTCATTTCAACCACTGCTCCATTCCACCAACCTAAAAACTCATATAAAGACACCCCCCACTTCCATCCCCCATCCCTACCCCCCCCCCACACACAGAGGAATCACTCAGTATTCTGGGTTATATAATACTTTCTTGGGAGTTTTGCTTATGTGGGTTGGGGCCAGGGGGAATAAGGTGACTCAGTCCCTAAGCACCCAATCTGCTTAAATGCACAGCAAAGTTGTGTCTCGTTATTGATTCTTACTCGACAGACTCGATGGAGCCTATCGGGGGGTGAGAACAGGACAACACTATTCTAGCCATACAGAATGAAACCCAAGCTCACTCATTGGGGCACTAACTCCGAGAAGAACTGCCCCATCGGGTTTCCAAGAGGGAAACACTTCATGGAAGCAAACCGCTTCATCTTTCTCCCAAGGAGCTTGAAGGCCCACAAGGCCGTGAACAGCCCAATGCTTAGCCCACTGCCCCGCCAGCCTCCTTAGGGGCTCAGAACACACAGATGAATGAGACATAGGTCTTGCCCTAAAGGGTTCACAGAACCAACGGAGCCTACTACCCAGGCAAAGAACCAGCAGGTGCACCTTCTAAGAAGTTTTTTCCATAGAAGGACTCCGAGAGTTTCTGAAACCCACAGCTTCTGACAAACACCGCCCTCCCCGGCACGGAATCCTCTTGTCTTTTCTCTTCCCCTACTATTCCCCGAAGTGCCATCTTGCCTGGTACGCTCAGAAGTGTCTGTGGGGGTCAATGACAAGGGATGGTGGGCCAGCGGTCCTGAACATCATTACTTTTCTCACCGAGGCAAAGGGAAGGTAGGACGTGTGTGCTAATGATAAAGTGACCAGATCTTAAGCGGGGTACCACTGACCGGGGGGTGGGGGGATGGAGGGGGTGGGGGGGTGGTTCTTGATTAAAAATTTGGTCTATATGGAACAACAAACATTTTCATAGAACGCAAAAAGAGTATTGTAATATGTTTATTTTAATTTTAAAATACCGCGGGATGTCGCTACATTGTTAAAAAGTGGGATGCCTGGTCACTTTAGCTAATGAACATCACCGCCCAGCCAAGCTCCTGAGGACACCAGGAGACTCAATATCTTGTTGGAATGAACGCATTGATGGTCACTGAACTGAGTATACAACGGTGCAGTATTTGCCTGTGCTATGATCAGCTTTTACCCCGAACTCTTTCATTTGTTCTCTAGGAAGAATGATATCTGGTTATCATTTCCACGTGCAACTTTGGTTGTTTTTTTTTTTGGGGGGGTGGGGCATCACTGCTCTCCGGTGGTGGGAGTAGGAGGCCCAGCCCCACTGCTGGAATTGAACCTCCGTCCCAGTGGGCCGCAGTCCCGCGCACAACCACTACGCCACCGGGGCTCAGCCCTCCACGTGCAACTTTTAATCTTTTAAAATTTCATTTTTAGTGGACCCCGACTCACATGCCCCCAGCACAGAGCGTGCGTGAAGCTTGCTGCAAGACAGCAAGGAGATCCGCGTGCTTCCCCATGCCAGAGCCCTGGTCCTGGGCTAACTGCTAGCAGAAGAATGGCTTAAGGGGCGACCCCCGGCATCTCTGAATGGGAATCCTGGATGCTTCTGTTATTAAGGTGATGATGAGTTACAGAAGGTGCGCTGGTGTCGTAGTGATTACACATGAAGCTGTGATCCTCAAGTGCCCCGGTTGGGACCCCTCAGCCACTCCATGGGAGAGAGAAACACGGGAATTTCTACTCACGAAACCAGTTACACTCTTGGAAACTCGCAGGGGCAGTTCTATCCTGCCCTCTAGGTTCCCTAGGAGTTGATATCAACTCGATGACAGTGAGATGATTTTGTGGGGGGGGGCATCACTGCCCTCTGGTGGGAGTGGGAGGCCCAGCCTTGCTCCTGGAGAGCTGCTGCTGCTGGATCTGAACCGCCAACCCCATGAGCCGCAGTCCCGCACTCCACCACGACACCACCGGGGCTCAGCCCAGCGAGATGAGTTATAGCCGTCCATAAAGAAACTCACGCTGGATTCAGAAGAGGGACATCACTGCCGATAACAGGTGTTGGCTGAAAGCAGAGACTATCAGAAAGGAATTTGCTTGCGTCTTATTGACTATGGCAAGGATCATAATAAACTATGGATAACATTGAGAATTAGGGGGATTCCAGAACACTTTATGGTGGAACTTGGGCACAGATCAAAAGGTAGTTGTGTGAACAGAACAACCCACTGAGTGGTTTAACATCGAGAAAGATGTGTGGCAGCGTTGTTTTCTCTCACATTTATTCCATCTGCGTGCCCAGCAGACTACCAGAGAAGTTGGCTTAAATGAAGAAGAACATGGCACTGGGATTGGAGAAAGTCTTGTTAATTGCAAGATAGTTTTGCAGATGGAAAGAAAGAAAGGTTTTAAAAGTTTCTTTCAGGGGGCTGAGCCCCGGTGGTGTAGTGGTTGAGTGCGGGACTGCGGCCCACTGGCTTGGTGGTTCAAATCCAGCAGCAGCTCTCTAGAAGCAAGGCTGGGCCTCCCTCTCCCACCAGAGGGCAGTGATGCCGCCCCCCCCCCCAAAAAAAAAGTTTCAGAGCTCCCAAGTGAGGTTCACGGTCCCCCAGCTGGGACCTGTGAAGTCACACTGCCTGGGACGGACAGGAGGGGTTTTATAGTACTAGTTTGAGGTAAAGGCAATTGAGGAATTTTCCATTATGGTTTGGCTGTTTTGCCAGGTGGGCAGTTAGTAACACAGCAGCGCTGTAAGGATGTGACAGTGCGATCTGGAGCTGCCATCCATCTCTATCAGGGCTTCAAAGGCCATCTTCAGGAGGCACCATTGCTCCCTGGCACCAGGGTATTGCTCCACCTGCCCACCCCACCACTGCCCATGCCTGCCTCACCTGAACCACTTGGGACATGCAGAGGACATGGCCTGGCTTGCCGAAAGTGAGGCGGGCCTGAAGCACTTGCTGAGGAAAATCTAGATTGAACCTTCAGTGTGGACTAGTATTCAATGTAAAGAAAACCCAAATCCTCATAACTGGACCAATAGACCACATCATGATACATGGAGAAAGGATGAGTTATCAAGAATTTCATCTTCCTTGGATTTTCAATCAATGTTCATGGAAATAACAGGCAATATATCAAAGGATGTATTGCATTGACCTGCGCAAGATCTCTTTAAAATATTGAAGAGCAGGGGCTGAGCCCTGATGGCGTAGTGGTTGTGTGCAGGACTGCAGCTTATAGGGTTGAAGGTTCAAATCCAGCAGCTCTCCAGGAGCAAGGCTGGGCTTCCTGCTCCCACCAGGGCAGTGATCACACACACACACACACACACACACACACAAACACACACAAATGTTGAAGAGCAAGATGCTTGACCCTCGCCATGCTATTTTCAATTGCTTTATAGGCATCTGAAAATGGGACAATGAATACAGAAAACTGAAGAAGAACTGATGTATTTGAATTACAGTGTGGGGGAAGAATATTGAATATATCATCTGTTTCCAGGAGCATTGATTATGGATCCAAGGGAGAAAAAAAAATCTTTGCCAACTTCAGTCTTTTCTGTGTCCTCTTCTGAATCCAGGCCTGAACCTCAGGTAACTCCTCGCCAAGGTACTATTGCAAACATTGTTGGATGAGCTTCAGCAAAAGTTTACTTGCCTGGGATATCAGTAATATTATTCTGTGATTTGAGCATTCTGTTGGGTCACCTTTCTTTGGAATGGGTGCAAACATGAAACCCTTTTGGTCAGTTGGCCAAAGTCCCTGGTATAGCTGAATGAGTGCTTCCAGTGCTTCATCAGCCTGCTGAAACATATCGTTGAATAATTCATCAGTGCCTGAAGTCCTAATTTTGCCTAAGGCTTTCAAGTGCAGCTTAAACTTCTTCCTTCAGCACCACGGTGCTCTCAGCCCATGAACCTGGAATGGTGGATTTGAGGAGAGGGGGAGTGGTTTGTCAAGGTCATGAGGTCAGCTTTGCTCATGTCTGGAGTTTTGAATCATTTTGACTTGCGACTCATTCCCCTCATTTTAGGCCCTTAACCAGGGTGGAGAGTTAGGGCCTGGGGTTTCTCACTTGACGGCCACGTTAATGATGAAGGAAGACGGAAGTCCATGTCAACGATCACACTAATAGGCAGTTGAGGACTGTGTGACTTCTGACTGTCTTTCTCTAGTCTCTCCCGGGGATTGAGAGTAGGAGGGAGCATCCATAACTGACCAGCTTTTCAAAAGAATGAACTCGGTTGTGATAGGCACTTTTATGTCTGTTTGCTGGGTGGTGACTGTGGAGAAGGAAGGGTAACCAGGTTTAAGGAAATCTCTCTCCAACGAGCCCATTTTCCAAATTTCCAAGACCCTCTTTGTTGTTTGTTTTGTTTTTTTTCAGACAATCCTCTCCTTTTCTTCAAAGGAATTGAAGGATAGACCTTCATTTAAAAATCACTTAGAACAGCTCATTAGCTTAGTCCCGTATAGTTCCTTCTCCCGACTCTGGCAATTTCAAGGGACTCATTTGATAGCGTAACTGGGCCCCTAGAGAGCGACTCTGGCATTGCATTAATCAGTCGAACGCCCCCAGATCTCTGCGCTTCTCCAGATCCGCTGGGAGCTTCCTCTTTCATGGTCTCCTCTTTGCACAACCGGGAAAGGAGAGGATAGATATGTTGTCTCCCAAGCCATCGCTTTGCCACAGGAAGGGGGCTTCCAAAATTTCATGGCAAAGTGGAAGGCAAAGGTCATGGGGTTTTCTTATGAACTTGTGAAGGTCCCTTTGCACTCGTGAAATGATCGAGACTCTGATTCATGTTCTGACTCAACTTCAAAATGCTAAATGTCTTGGTTTCTACAATTGTCCCAGTTCATTTCTGGCCCACGGCCGCTGCGTGTGTGTCCAGGTAGAACGATGGGGGTCTCCACAGGGTCTGCAGTGACGGATGAGACCCCCCCAAGGCGATCTTCCCAGACACTCCTGGGTAAACTTGACCTCTCACTTTGGGGTTGCAGCCAAGTGTGTTTCCATGACGCGGGGACTCCTATGCAATATTCGATGTCCTAAAAGAGGAGACCGACCTGTGACGCTGACCTAAGAGGTCACGGGCAACTCTTGAATCTCAGGTGGATAAAAAAGAGCTGTCAGAATGCATTGCGCCGATGCTGGGTTTAAAAACAAAGGCTCGGGCTGAGCCCCGGTGGCGTAGTGGTTGTGCGCAGGACTGCGGCCACTGGGACGGAGGTTCAACTCCGGCTCCCAGGAGCAAAGGCTGGGCCTCCTACTCCCACCACCTGAGGGCAGTGATGCCTTAAAAAAAAAAAAAGAAAAGGCCCAGCTTGCTGCCTTCTCATGGTGTGATGTCTGGAGGGTCTATCCAGCGTCTCCAGTGAATCACTCATCTGTTGACGAAACACAGGACGGAGTAGAACTGCTCCTTTAGTTTCCAAGGCTGCCCTCAGCGCCGAGTGCCACGTCTTTTTCCTGTGGAGCCGTGGGTGGACTTGAAACACCAACCTTCAGCTTAGGCACCAAGTGCTTAACCAAGGCACCGGCAGGGCTCAGAGCAGGAGGAAAATAAAGGTGAGAGCTGAGAACAGCTCACCAACTTTGTCCCTTAGAGCTCCTTCTTCCGACTGGCAGGCTCAAGTGACTCTGGATAGCGTAACCAGGTCTCCAGAAGGAAGAGGCAGACATGCAAAATCAAAGACTGAAAGAAGATCAATAATGGTTCCTCGACAACCCCATGGAGCACCGGTTGTACTCGGGCCCTTGTGGGATTGCCAGAAGTCAGGGTCAGGGCCACAGCAACTGGTTCTTGGTCTCCAGGCTTAGCGACTGGGCGTCCCCTATGCTCTCCCCCAGGCAGGTGGCATGCAAACAGGAATGACGGTGTTGGCAAAGAAGAGCGGAAGTACCACCGACTGCCAGAAGAACAAAGGATCTGTCCTGGAGGAAGGATGGCTGGAGGATTCCTTAGTTTGTATCAGGTCCCTTTCCAAAGAGCAGTCCCTGGACAGGACACCCAGCTGCGTAAGCCCACAGGCAGGCTGGCAAAGAGGAAGAAGTTCCCCGCGATGGAGTGATGGGGGGCTGCGAGTGGGGGCTCAGCAGGACAATCGGGAGCGTGACCCAGCCCCACTTCTCTTTGTTCTACACAGGGACAGGGACGCTGAGTTGGGACCAAGTTGATGGCATGAACCACAATGGGCAGAAACTGCACTTGTGTTTCTTCCAGCACCAGAACAAATCTTGATCCTGTCGCTTGTCACTCCCCTGACTTGGAGGGGACCTGGAGGAGTGACCACACTGCAGCCGCCGTGCCCGGTGTGGTCGGCGGACCAGACTCACCCAGGGTGGGTTAGTGTGCTCAGGTCCCTACCTAGACCCATCTAGACAGAGCCCTCCTCTGAACCCAACAAGACCCCTGGGCCATTCATGGGCACCTGTGAGTCTGATTGATGGGGAGCCTCACAAGGTCAGGGGCCAGGAGAGGCCACCTTTCCAGCTGGTCTGGTCCAGTGCTTTGTCTTCATGAGCTTAGGGTGGGGCTCGGGGAAGGGGCTGATGGAAAGTGCCTCCAGACATCCCAGCGTGAATCAAATGGATGCCAGCTCAGAGATTTAGATCCTGAAGGGGAGCGCTGACGCAGGAAGCGGCTGACAAATTCAGGTCGATGCAGTGCTGCGGGGGAGAGAGCAGGCAGATGCCAGGAGATGTCAGCAAAAGCACCTGTCATGGCATTGATTAGCCAAACCGTGCAACACTCAGCCTTTGTTGGAGCCCAGCAGGGGGGAGGGGGAGGGGGGGGTCGGCCGCAGCAGGGGGCGGAGAAGGAGAGAGACAGCAGGAAATCGCCTTGGGGAAGATGGATGGGCTCTTCCTGCACAGTCATTGTTTGAGCTGAGAAGAAAGCGCTCCCCGTGGCCCCTGTGGTGCGGGCTCCTTCCCCAGCTGTTCCGCACAGCCCTCTGAGGGCTCAAAGTGCTGGCCTGGGGCTGAGGTGCTGGGCCTTGACCCTGACTGTCTGCAATGCTCCCCTTTACTTTTATGGGCCTGAAACAGATTGGGGCAGGCTCGGAGCCCCCAACCCTGAGCCCTTGGGAGGGTGCTGCTGAATGGACCTCTGTGAGGGACAGGAAGCACCCATCTGTTGAGCCACCCATTTGCCCTCCCTGCAGCCCCGCCAGCTGCAGTCTCCCTCCCGCAGTTAGGAGTTAAAGTAGAGAGAGGTTGAGTGCCACAGGTACCCCCACCCCCCACCCCAGGCTAACAAATGAATGAGGGGAGACTCTGGCATGGGTGAGTCCCCATGACCCCACCTTGCAGACATGATAGGGGTCCCTGGGCTAGTCCGGCGCCAGACTGTGAGAGAGGTGTCCTTGCTAAGAGGCGGTGGTCTGCTTCCTCAAGATTTTTAGACCCAGAAACACGACGGGGACTTCTGTGTCCTCTGGGCTGGCTGTGAGTCAGGATGGACCGGCCAGCGATAGGCAGCAGGTAGGGAAGGGTGAGTGTTGGTGGAGATGGAACACCTGCGTGGAGGACCCTGTAGACCCCCGTTTAAAAGCAAGCAAGTAAGCAGAGGAGCGTGTGTATGTCGGGCCCTGGAGAGAAGCAGATCCTAGACAGAGCTGACCCAGGGCCGGCTGGAGGCAGTGGTGATCAGCGGAAGGAGTCCAGGCTCGGCCAAAGCACCTCCTCAGGGAGGGGAGGTGGGTGCATTGGGATGATGATGGACAGATTTCAGCAGAGATGGACTAGGAGGAAAGACCTGCCGATCGACGTCACACTCACACACACACACACACACACACACATCAGTGGGTGAAGCCCTGTGGATCATCATGATTCGATCTCAGTGTGATTGGCATGACCCTGAGTTGGCCCCGACTCACTGGCAGCTCACAGGAGAAAGCTGCAAGGTTTACAAGGGGACAAAGTGGCGGTGGTGCTGTGGTTTCAGGGGAAGCCTAGCTTCAGCCTGATGCTGCAAGACACACTGAGACACATGTGACCCCTGCTGCTTCCCCTAAGACAGAGGACCGGCCTTGCCCTCCTGCCCCAGCCCAGTCACTAGTCATGACTGACTTCCCTCTGGGGTGGCCCGCTCCTCAGTCCGGTCAGGAGCAAGCCTCCAGGGTGTGCACAGGTGTGTCTTGGCAGGGTGCCCCCAGCCTCTGGTGTGCAGTGGAAGAGTCCTGGGTCTGCCCCCACTGGCGGTGCCGGCTTTGTCACTTCCGGGGAAGGGGAGGGTGTTTCCCTGTGGTTGCTGTACCAGAAGAGAAGCTCATGGCCTCACAGATCTGAAAGCTGGTGGCTGGGATTCAGGGAGTCAGAAGGCTTTGGGCCTGCTGCTTGTGGTCCCACTCCTGCTTCCGCCTCACCAAGTGGAACCGTGTTTGAGCCCACGTTCTCTCTCACTGGCCCTCTGCTTGAGCAAGCAGGATGGCCTGCTCCATGAACTGGTCCCTCCTGAGCACAGGTCCAAGGTACATGAAAATTTAGTCTTGCCATCCTCACTGCCAAGGAGCATCCTGGCTGCATTTCTTTAAGACGTATCTGTTTGCTCTTCTGGTGGCTCATGGTATACTCAGCGTTCTTCACCAGCACCATCATTTAAAGACATCCGTTCTTCCTCAGTCCTCTTTATCCGTCGTCCAGCTTCTGCCTGCATAGGAAGCAATTGAAAATCCCATGGCTCGGGTCGGGCACACCTTAGTCCTCAAAATGAGACCTTGTTAGGACTTTAAAGCGGTCTTGTGCAAACCTACCTAATGCAGCAAGACATTGTTTGATTTCTTTTTTTAATTTCCCTCCCCCGAAGGGGTGCACCGTTCCCGGAAGTACTGCAATACCAGGTCGATGCGTGGATGGGACGGAGCAAGCTCCTATTCCATCTCCCTGCTCCAAAATTCCATTTAATATATCGTCCTCGGATAGAGGATGTATCAGATATTAAACTGACAAGAGCAGAAACTACACTTGAGCTCAGCCAAAAAGCCGAGAAGTGATACATCGCTTGATTTCTTAGCAGCTGCTTCCATCGGCGTTGATTGTGGAGCCACGTAAATGTGATCCTTTGATCCTTCAGGTGCCCTGATGGTCTAGTGGTTGCAGTCCCTCAGGTCCGAAGTTCAAAACCACCATCACTCCCCTTGGGAGAAAGAGGGAACTTTGTATTCTTGGGAATGGTGACAGTCTTTGAAACTCACAGGGACAGTTCCTACAGGGTTGCTGTGTGTCCGTGACAGTGAGTGGAGTTTTATGGGGTCCGCCACTTCCGTGGTGCCTCTCTCTGTCTTCATGCTGCTGAATGGGTCAGTTGTGGGGATGCTAACCATATCGAGGGCAGTCGCCTTTGAACTCCATCAGTAGATGTTTCACGGCCTCTTTGCTCCAAGTCGGCAAGGCTGTATCAGCTGCGTATCTCAAGCTGTTCAGGAAGCTGCTCCTCTCGGCAACTTCCACAGTGCTTTCAGCTTCAGGGATGACCAAAGAGTTAGAGGACCCCGCATCCCAAACGAAAACCCCTTCGCTGCCGTCCAGTTGCTTCTAACTTATAGGGCCCTCCAGGCAGGATGGAACTGCCCCTGTGGGTTTCAGAGTCTGTAACTCTTTGCGAGAGTAGAAAACCAGGCTGAGCCCCGGCGGCGTAGTGGCTGTGCGCGGGACTGCGGCCCACTGGGATGGAGGTTCAATTCTAGCAGTGGGGCTGGGCCTCCTACCCCCACCACTGGAGAGCAGTGATGCCCCCCCCCCCCCCCCCAAAAAAAAAAAAAGAGTAGAAAACCTCTAACCCACGTCCTAACTCAGTCAAATGAATCCCAGGGTGGCAGCTCCTGGGATGGTCAAGTGACCCAACAGGGGTCTACGCACCAGCCAAAACATCCAGGTCCAGCAGGAGGCGAACAGGCACAAAAGCACTTGGCGCAGCTTCGGAGTTCTCCTTTATACAAAAGGCCACACCCCCAAGAGGTGTCATCAGGCTGTGACCTGATTGATAGGGTGAGCCCCACTCCGGAGAGTCTGGTCCACACAGCGCCACCCTCAACTCCGTAAGAAAGAACTGTCTAGAGGAGAATTGCATCTCTGCTTTTTCTTGCGAGACGCTCAAGGAATAAGAGGGAACAAAGACTAAAGAGAAGACCGACTGGCTGGCTTCCTCCTTGTTTAATCAGCAGTGCTCCAAGTGCGATCACTCTCCTTGGACTGCTTCCTCCTGCAGAGTTCGTTATCTGAAAGGAAGTTGAACCTAAAGAGCCAGAGAGGGTAAAAAAGAAAAAGAAAAAGAAAAAAAGCCTGAGCCCCGGTGGCGTAGTGGTTGAGTGCAGGACTGTGGCCCACTGGCTTGGCAGTTCAAATCCAGCAGCAGCTCTCTAGGAGCAAGGCTGGGTCTCCCATTCCCACCAGAGGGCAGTGATGCCGCCTCCCACCCACCCCCCAAAAAAAAGAAAAGATGTGCATCAATTAGAGGTTTGCCTCGTGAGCCATGAGGGTCCAGAGGTGTGTGGAGGGTGTCCCCACCCCTGGGGGATGGTGTCCTACCTTCCTTCTCCCCTGACCTTGTTCTCAAAAACAGAAGCAAAGCCTCCCTTCGTAAGTCCACCACCCAGGGCAACCTAGAGGCCGAGCCCCTTCCGTACTGGATGCCAGGCTCAGAGCGATGACTCGATGACTCAGCCCACGGCACAGGAAATGATCATGGGGAGACAGTTCTGGGGACAGCAGTCCTGGGATGGAGCTGGTCTGACGCTCTTTGTCCTGCTCTTCCCCTGCTCAGGTTTGTTGCATGTGCTGCCCCCGGGCAGCCAGGGAACCCGCCAGATCCTTCTTTGGGCTTGTGTGGACAGAAGGATGGGGTAGCCAGAGGGAAACCAGCAGAGTACTGGGCAAACCCCTTCATCCATCATTCCCCCCCCCCCCACTGTGCCCCTTGCCCTCCCTTGCTCCTCACCCTACAGGTCTTCCTCACTCTCCCCCTGCTCCCCCCAGCCAGGCCTTTGCCTGACTTGATGCACTAAAACAAGCCAGAAATGGAAAGTCTGTCCCCTTGTTCCCTGCTGCCTGGTCAGAGACACCGGCTGTTGCTCCCCCGTGGTGGGAGAAAGGGTCATGTCTTGTCTCTCACTCCGCCATGACACTGACATGTGAAGTCCCTGTGGAGGAAGCTTAAGTCTCAGGCAGTGAGCCAAAGAGGGGGAGGGTGGTGCGGGAGGATCAGCCTCCTGGCATCCTTCCAACCAGACATTTGGCATCGATTTATTTCACAGCATTTATTGAGCCAGGCCCTGGGGACGGGGTGCAACTAGAGAACCGACACAAATTTATTTATGTTTGAAACACATAAGTCAAACACCCTCCTTGCTCTCAATCTGCACATCAGGCCCAGGCTGGAGGGGGGGGGGGTGTGACGGGCATTATCAGGGCATGAGTGTCTCATGTGCTGTGCGTGTATATTGCGGTATGGTGTGAGGGGGGCAAGCAGAATGTGTGTGTGTGTGTGTGTGTGTGTGTGTGTGTGTGTGGTTTGATGTATGTGCTGTGTGGAGTTGGGTGATACCTGGTGTACGGGTGATTGTGGTATCATGAGCTGTTTGTGGTGTGCATACTGTGCAGAGCATAGGGAATACCTGAGACAAAAGATATATATCTTTTGGTAGCACAGTGTATGTGATGGGAATGCACATGTATGTATGTTGTATGGGAGTGTGTGCATGAGTGTGGTATAGGTTTGAAAGGTGTTTGTGACATGCAGTGTGTGGGATGTGCTTAGTGTGTATTTAGTATGTGTGGTAAGAACATGATATGCACATGTGGTATTTGGCAAGTGTGATGCATGTGGTGTGAGCATGATATGTGGTTGTATTACATGATGTGTTTGTGATATGTGTGGTGAATGTGATATACAGTATGTGTAATATGTGCTGTGTGTATGTATGCATGTGGTATACATGGTATGAGTGTGATATGTGCTTGAGTTATGAGGTGTGTGTAGTGTGTTTGATATGTGCAGTGGTTGTCATGCAGTGTATGCGATGTGTATGTGGTGTGCGTGGTGTGTGTGGCATGAGCATGGTATGTGCTTTGTTATGTGGCATGTGTGTGGTACGTTTGTAATATGTGTAGTGTGTGTGGTATGTGTGGTATTGTCATATGTGATGTGGTCATATGAGCACAGTACATGTTGTGTGGCATGTGCGTAGTGTATGTGTAAGATTGAGTTTTCTAGGAAAAAAACATTGACACTCATGTGTATCAGAAAGAACTTTATGTCAAAAAAATTATATCTAGAAAATGGCCAGGGCTGAGCCCCGGTGGCATAGTCGTTGTGCACTGGACTGCGGCCCACTGGAATGGAGATTCAATTCCGGCAGCGGCTCTACGGGAGCAAAGGCTGGGCCTCCTACTTCTACCACCAGAGGGCAGTGATGCCAAAAAAAGAAAAAGAAAAGGGCCCAAGGAACCCTTGTGACCTAGGGAGCTACGCACTGAAAACAGCCCAGCCCAGTTCAACTTGAGTCCAAATCTAGTCCATGAGTCCGACATTCGCAGGCAGAGGAAGCAAGATGGCAAAGTGAGTAGCTGGGAGATCATAGCTGGTGGATGAAGATTTGTGTAGATGCCAGGGTAACAAGAACATGGAAAAATGCAAAACACATTTAAAAATAGAAACTATTTCTCACCATACATCGCCTCAAGTTCAAGACACTTTTGTAAGCAAGCTACTCACCATTTAACCATCCCTAAAGATCCAAAGGTCCTAGGAAGTTAACCATAGCAGCACAATGGTCTTGGCAGGAACAAAAGAAAAACGGTGCCCTTTAAGTTCTTTTTAAAGATTAAGAAACAAAAAGAAGTGAGAAGGAGCAAATCAAAACTATAAGGAGTATGCATACTGGTTTTCCATCCAAACTCGGACAAGGTGACCCTTGTTTGGGGAGAGGAGTGAGCAGGAACAGGGTTGTGATGGAGGGGCACTCTGGGGAAGCTTTCCCAAGCATTTTTCTTCTGCTAAAGCTTTGGCTACTTTTCTCAAGACACTCTCATAATAAGCAGATGTTATCATTCCTGGGCCGCCCAGAACTGTTGCTATGATCTTGGCTCTGGAAAAGTCCAGTGTGACTTGGACTAGATGGCATCCAGCTCTTGGTCACCATGGCTTTGATTAGGCTTGTCTTAGGATCATCTGAGTCAAGCCCTGCCTCATCCATTACCATTCTGCCAAGAAACGTATCGGGACCTTGATCCTACTCGTTTAAAAGTTCTATTGAAAGCTCCGTCAAATTGATTGTGGTGACGATTACCCAACTCTTCTTAATTTGATAGAATAATTAAATTGTATGATGTTGAAGTATATGCCAATAAAACTACTTTTTAAATTAAGAAAAGCGCAAGCAAAGCTCTGCTGCTCTTGTCTGCAGCTGACCTGGACACAGCTCTAAGGGCAACCATGGAGCAGAGAGTTTGCTCAACTGCAAGTTGTCCACCAGAATTTATCTCATTGCCATCAACTAAATCCCACTCACAATTGTGTCAGCCACACTGACTGAGATGTCTATGGGATTACCGTTGTTGTCGGGCTGTTAATCACGGTTCCTCTTCAAAAAGATTGGCTATTATCTTGCAAATTGGTGTGGCTCTTCAGCCATCATGAGCTTCATCTTCAACCTCATCTTGTCCCCTCTTAAAGCAAATGATCTATTTATAAATTGCAGATTTGGGGAGGGGGGAGGACTGTCTCAATAAACATTCTGTAAAGCATCAATGATTTTGCCTGCTTTACAAATTTCACTCAAACTTCACCATAAATTTGATGGAGGACAAGAACAGAATGGATTTCTAAGGACAACTCCAGAAGACAAAGGCAAGCATTGCAGTGAGAAGTGAAGGGCTGAACCCCGATGGCGTAGTGGTTGTGCGCGGGCTGCGGCCTACTGGGACGGAGATTCAATTCCAGCAGTGGTGCTGGGCCTCCTACTCCCACCACCGGAGAGCAGTGATGCCAAAAAAAAAAAAAGTGAAAAGACCTGACATGGAAAAACCACCTGAGAAGCACATGATCATGAGCAGTCATCTAAGGTGCCCCTGTTGATCTCTTCCCGATCAGACGAGAGAAGAGTGAAGAAAACTGAAGACACGTTGAAGTAATTAGTCCAACGGGCTAATTAATGGATCATGCAGACATTGGTCTCCATAATCCTGAGACCATAAAAACTAGATGGTGCCCAGCTACAACTACTTACTGCTCTGAAAGGTATTTTATTAGAAGGTCTTAGATAAGAGTAGAGGGAAAATGTGGAACAAAACTCAAAATCATAAAACAGATCAGGCTTCCAGGACAGATAACAGCTGGTGAAACCCCTCACACTGTGGCTCTCAGTTCCCCTTCAGGTCTGGACATGAACCCACTCGAGTGGTTACATTTTCAGTCAGACAATAGACAGGTCTTTGAAGGGAGCAGTAGCACTAGAGAGGTAAACACACCTTCAAATAACCAACCATTTGAGGTCAAAAGGGCAACATTTGTTCAGGGACGAAGATCAGAAAACTTCAGGACAAATGGAAATGGGAAAGAAAGGAAGGGGGTTAAATGATGTTGCATTGTGGGGATTGCAATCGATGGCCTGAAGCAAAATGTGCGCAAATAAATTGAATAGAAAACTGATCGCTGTAAAACTTCACTCGATGCACAACATACGTTTTTCAGTTACTGAGTTTATAGGACTACTGTGAGGATCGAATAACAGTAACTGTGTTTTTACAACTCCTTTTATGTGCCAGTCATTGTTCTAAGGACTTCCCTGATAATGTCATTTAATTCGCACAGCACGCTAAAAGGGTATTACTAATCCTATTTTTTCAGACTAAAAAACGGATACCTGGAGACCTTAATGAACTTTCCCAAAGTCACAGAGCTAAGGAGTACTGACCACCACCACGTATTTGTCTGTTGGCTTGACATACTGTGGGGGCTTGCATGCTGCTATGATGCTGGATGCTATACTACTGGTTTTTTGGATATCAGCCAGGTCACCCATGAGGGACAAGTTTCAATGAAACTTAGAGACTAAGAAGAATGGTCTATAACCTACTTCTGAAAAATAAGCCAAAGAAAACCCTATGAGTCACAATTAACTCTTGTACCAGGTGGCACTGAGAGGGGAGCCCCCTAGGTTAGAAGGCACTCCAAATCCGTGCAGGCAGCAACCGTGAACTTGAACCTACAAGAACGGACAGGGCAGTGTTTAGTCCTGGTAAATTATAGAGCCTAATTCAACCCCAAGTAATACAACCCAAGTCTATCAGAGCTGCTGGTGGTGGTGGTCATTGTTGTTGACTTGATTCCAACTCACGGTACCTCTCTATGTGTCAGAGTATGACTGTGATCCACAGCGTTTCCAAGACTGTGGGAACTTTCAGAAGTAGATGGCCAGATCTGTCTTCAAAGACCCTTCTCACTAGGTTTGACTTGCCAACTTTCTGGTGAAGAGTCAAGCGGTTAGCAGTTTGTATCACCCAGGGACTTGTCCTTAAGAATTGCCTGTCTGTGAAGTGGGTGCATAAGCAAATGTGGTGAAGAAAGCAGATGGTACCCGGCTATCAAAAGATATGGTGTCTAGGGTGTTAAGGACTTGGAGGTAAACAGGCAACAAAGCCCACATGGAAGAAACACACCAGCCTGTGTGATCATGAGGTGTCGATGGGATCAGGTATCAGGCATCAAAGAACAAAAAAAAATCGTATCATTGTGAATGAGGGGGAGTGCGGAGTGGGGACCCAGGGCCCGTCTGTAGGCAACTGGACATGCCCTTACAGAAGGATGGCAGGGAGGAAGATAGCCAGACAGGGTTCAGTGTAGCAACGATGATACATACAACTTCCCTATAGTTCTTAAATGCTTCATTCCTGTACCCACTGTCATCACCCCAATTCTACCCAATTAAAGCCAGCTAGACCAGAGGATGTACACTGGTACAGATAGGAACTGGAAACACAGGGAATCCAGGATGGATGATCCCCTCAGGACCAGTGGTGAGAGTGGTGATACTGGGAGGGTGGAAGCAAAATGGGGTAGAAAGGGGAAACCAATTGCAAGTACCTGCATATAGTCCCCTCCCTGGAGGATGGACACCAGAAAAGTTGGTGAAGGGAGACATCAGACAGTGTAAGGCATGACAAAATAATAATAATTTATAAATTATCAAGTGTTCATAAGGGAGGAGGGAGTGGGGAGGGAGGGGAAAATGAGAAGCTGATACCAAAGGTTCAAGTAGAAAGAAAATGTTTTGAGAATGATGAAGGCAACAGATGTACAGATGTGCTTGATACAATGGATCTAGATTGTGATAAGAGTTGTATGAGCTCCCAATAAAATTATTTCAAACAAACAAAGAAAAAGAATTGCATGTCTGCAAAGAGCCTCACCCAGTGCCTGGCACCAGGAGGCCTTGAACCAAAGGTAAATGGCCTTTCCTGGACTCTGAGCAAGCAGCCTTGTGGTACAGTGGTAAAATGTTCAGCTGCTAACTGGAAGGTCAGCTGTCTTGAACCCACTAGCCACTGCACAGAAGAATGACGTGGTAGTCCGCTCCGTAAAGGTTTTGTTTTTGGTATTAGGTGCCGTTGAATTGGTTCTGATTCATACTAGCCATGCTTGGTCATGTTTAGATTGGAGTCCCTGGTTGCAGCCACCATGTCAATCTGTCCCCTTGACCCTCTCTCTATTCAAGTTGATGTTGCTTCCTGGGACTTGTCTCTCCTGATAACAGGTCTCAGGTATGTGAAACTGATTCTTGTCATCCTCCCTTATAAGGATCATTCAGGTTGAACTTCATCCAAGAAAGATTGGTTCATTTTTCTGGTGTTTCCAATCTTCTTTGCCAATACCACAAGGTATACGTATCAATTCTTCGCTATTCCTGATCCAGTCTTGTCATGCATATGACGCAGTTGAAAATACTAGAGCTTGGGTCAGACATGGTGCATCTTCACAGTGACATCGTTTTGGTTTTTAATTCTTTTTTTTTTTAGGCATCACTGCCCTGGCGGTGGGAGTAGGAGGCCCATCCTTTGCCCCTGTGGAGCTGGAATTGAACCACCGTCCCAGTGGGCCGCAGTCCCGCGCACAACCACTACGCCACCGGGGCTCAGCCCGGTTTTTAATTCTTTAAGCTGGTGTTTTGCAGTAGATTTGCCCAAGTCAGCACGTTCTTTGATGTCCTGACTACTTCTTCCATGGATGTTGATTGTGGCTGCAAGTCACAAGCTTGACAGCTTCGTTCTTTTCTGGGTCTGTCGTGATGTTGCTTGGTATCACCATGAGAATTTCCGCTTTGTTTTGTTTCGTGTGGAGATGTAATCTGTATGGAAGACTGGAGTCTTTGACTAGCAGGAAGTGCTTCGAGTCCTCTTTGCTTTCAGCAAACAAGATTGTATTGCTGAATGATTGTATTGCTGCCATCGCTGCCGCATATGGCAGATTGTTAAGGAGTCTTCCTCCAATCCTCATGCTGTGTTCTCCTTCATATAGGAAAGATGGCAACCTTGGACACCCTGTGGGGCAGTTTCACTCCACCTTACCAGGTCACTATGACTCGGGACTCACTCTGGGTCCTCAGTCTCTGTCACCTCTGCTAGTCTGCTAGTGCCTCTTCCTGCCCATATCCCCAGCATGTAGCACAATTCTTTCTGCAAAATAGGTTCTTGATGCCTACTTAAAATTTTTTTGGGGGGACTGAGCCCTGGTGGCATAGTGGTTGTGTGCAGGACTGCGGCCCACTGGGATGGAGGTTCAATTCCAGCAGTGGGGCTGGGCATCCTACTTCCATCACTGGAGAGCAGTGATGCCTCCTCAAAAATAAATAAATAATTTTTTTTTGTTTTTCTTCTTTGTTTTGAAAGGGGGCCCTAAAACTCCCCAAGGGTTCAGGTGACCTGGAGCAACTAAAGACATCACTTCCCGAGTTGCTTTTTCTCAGCATTGTCTGCTCCTGTCTCGAGCAGATCTTATAAAATTTGAGGGGGCTGAGCCCCTGTGGCGTAGTGGTTGTGCGCGGGACTGTAGCCCACTGGGTTGGAGGTTCAATTCCAGCTCACAGGAGCAAAGACTGGGCCTCCTACTCCCACCACCAGAGGGCAGTGATGCCCAAAAAAATGGTAAAATGTCAATTGATGACAAACCTCTTTCTGGACATCTGTCAACTTCCCAAACAGATAAAAATGTTGACTCGTGGTATGTTTGGAGTTCGTTCCACCAGGTCAGTCTCTTAATCAAGCTTTCTATTTAGAGGTTCTGAAAAGATTGCATAAAAGGGTGCAACAAAAAAGGTCTGATTTGTGGCAGATGGGGGACTGATTTTGCCACCATGACAAAGCACCTGCTCATGCAGTCATCTCAGTGCGCCAGGTTTTAGCAAAAACATCACCCCTCTCTTGCTCCACCCACCTTACTCACCTGACCTTGCTCCTGGGGACTTCTTCTTGTTTTCTCGAATGAAGAGGGACATGAAAGGACAAAAATTTTTTTTAATTATTTAATCATTTTATTGGGGGCTCATACATCACTTTTCATCATACAAAGTTCAATACATAGTTACATATACTGTGCCAAGCACCCTCACTTGCCTGCCCTCATCAACATTCTCCTAACATCTGCCTTGCCACTTGGGCCCTTGATATGAGCCTCTCTCCCTTCCCCCTCCTTCCTTTTTCCCCCTTCCCCCAGTCCTCATTACTCTTCAATCATTATTGTTTTGTCATATCTTACACTGCCTGACATCTCCCCCTGCCCACTCCTCCCTACGTCCGTCCTCCAGATAGGAGACAGTCTGAAGATCCCCGCAGCTGGCTTCCTCTCTCCATCCCACCCTCCCTCCACCCATCCGGCAACTCCACTCCCACCAATGACCCCGAGGGGTTCATCCACCCCGAGTTCCCTGCGTTTCCAGTTCCCATCCCACCAGTGCACCTCCTCCAGTCCAGCTGGAACTGCGGGGCAGAGTTGGGGCCATGGTGGTTGGAGGGAGGAAACCTTCAGGAAATAAAGGAAAGTTTTATGCTTCATTGCTACCTCACTGCCCCTTGACTGACCCATCTCCTCCCCGTGACTCTCGTGTAAAGGGGTGTCCAATTGCCCACAAGTGGGCCTTGGGTTCCTACCCTGCTCTTCCCCTCATTCTTATTGGTTTGATTCTTGTTCTGTGATGTTTGATATCTGCTCCCTTTGACCCCTCGTGATCACACAGGTCGTTGTGCTTCTTTGGCTTTGCTGCTTCTGCGCCGGGTGGCCACTTGTTCACCTTCAAGCGAAAGGACAACAATCTGACGATGTGGAAGTGGTGATGAAAAAAGTGAGGGAGGTGCTATCGGCCATCCGAATAGATGAGTTTGAAAAAGTGTTTCCAAGAATGGAATCACAGATTTGATAAATGCATTAAGTGTAATGAAGAATATCTTGGGGGTGACAAGGTTGTTTTGTTAAAAAATAAATCAAATATGTAACTCTGGGGAAGAAAAGAAAAAAAAAATTCCATTTGGGGGAGTTACTTCCTCATAGTTTGATAATTGCCATTGCAATTTTTTCCCAGCACAAAAGCAGCTCATGTTTGCTTTGTTTTTTAAAAGAACCTCACCAAAACATTGGAAATGAAAGTCCTGCATGCTCTTGCTGTCCCGAGTGTGGGCCATGGAGTTCAAAGTCACCGTCATCTGAGAGCTTGTTCAAAATGTGGACTCTCAAAAATTTAGTGGCAAAATGTACATGAAGAATGTTTATCTTGATATTTTAATTACACTTAATTGAATGCACTTAGATTTAAAGTGCTTTCCAAAAATGACATGTGCTAAGAATATCTATCACACACTGCACTAATCTGACAGACTAGAGAAACAAATCCATAGAACCTCTTATGTGTATAATAAAAAGAACTTTATTTACAAGAGCAACTGTATATCAAGAAAATGTCCCAGCCCAGTCCAGTCCAAGGTCATAAGTCCAATATTAGCCCATATGTCTGATACCAATCTATAAGTCCTCTTCAGACTCACGAAACTCATGTAATGACACTAGGGAAATCACAGGCCAGTGGGTGCAGAGTCTTGTGTATCCAGCGGCAGTTGAAGTATTCAGATTCAGGGGTCTCCCCATGACTCCTCCAGTTTCCAGGATTCAGGGTCTATCAGCTGGCTGCCATGTATCCTGTCAGCTGCCATGTCTCCCAGGGAGTCAGCCTTGTGTCTTATCAGTAGAGCATCTCTAAACAAGTGTCTGAGTGTCTCCTGCTTCCAAGAAGGAAGTTCCAGATTTCCCAGAATTCTCAGAGGAGAAGACCATGCCTACACAGGGGTCTCACTGGTTAGCTCCAGATTGACAGGCTAGACTCTACCCCTCTACTCTTAAACCTCACACTGAACCAGATGACTGCCACACTGACTTTCTCAAATATGGACTTCTGTGTCAAAAATAGATTAATATGAAGTTATGGAACATGAATTCTTTTTTAAAAAACAAGAACCAAAATATATTATTTTCATTATTTGGACACAAATAAAAATATAACTATAAATGCAAACAAACAAACAAAAAATGTGGACTCTCAGGATTCACCCCAGGCCTGAGGGTCTGAATCTGCATTTTCCAAGATTCCAATGACCGAATCCTCACTGGGACGGTTAAGACATCTTCAGAAAAGAACAAATGAACGTGTTCACCAGAGCGAGATTTTGAACATTCTGAAGGCTTAGTGTTACTGGAGACAAAAAACAGAAGAGCACAGACAGACCGCACTTTCACATGCTATAGACAGCAACTTCTGGCAGGTCACGGAGACCCAAGGGCCAAGGCCAAGTGGATGAGCTGAAAGGCACCGTGGCCACACACACAGATCCCACAGCTCAGCGTGGGGTGAGATCGGAAGGCCTGATAGGGAAAAGTGCAACTCTGGGGGAGTTCCTCTGCCGCTTTTCAAACCACCAGCAGGAAGAAGTCTTGCCCGGGGCCTGTGCAGGAAGAATCAGAAGCTCCATTGTCCATGTGTCACTCACTGTCACCTGTGCTGTATCTCCTGCCTGCGGCGGATGTACACAGCCAAACTGCATAAAGACATAAAGAAGAAGTGAGTAGCCGAGGCCAGGAGAGAGCTCTGTGGCCGGCCAGAAGGACGAACAAATCATTCATGCGGGGTGTACTGCCAGGGTGACCCTTAGAAGTCAAGAGGACAAGACTGTGTCTGACAATGTACTTTGGGATGTTGTCAGGAGAGGCCAGTCCCTGGAAAAAGACATGGTGCTCTGTAAAGTAGATGGGAAACAAAGAGAAGGAGGCTCCATGAGAGGGTCTGACGGGGTAGCTGCAGCGAGGACCTTCAATGTCTCTATGGTGAGGAGGATGCAGGGCCAGCCGAGCAGGGCTGTGTCCTGCTGCACCCAGGGTCACGATGAACCGGAACAAGCTGCGCGGCACGGAACACAAGGACAAGGAATTAAAAGTCAGCCCTGCGGAGGCCGCTGATAAAGTTCAGGGTGCCTGTTTTAGCCGCATACAGAGACCATGTTGATTCCAGACATTCTGTTTGTTTCTGCAAGTGCTTGACAGTAGGAAGCAGCGGAGTTGAAGCTTTAGAAATTTCAGCGCAAGGCAAGCAAGTTATCTATCCTCAGCTGTGAAGCAAGTTGATGGGATGTCCACAGGCTTGTTATAACGGGACAGAGGGACCTGGGTCACTCCCTCAAGGGGTCAGGCTCCACCCCTTATCTAGAAGGCCTTGCTTGTCCACGTGGATTTGTTCATCCAAACTTACTGACTTAGGGCTGAGCCCCGGTGGCGTAGTGGTTGTACGCGGGACTGCGGCCCACTGGGACGGAGGTTCAAGTCCAGCAGTGGGGCTGGGCCTCCTACTCCCACCACTGGAGAGCGGTGATGCCCCAAAAAAACAAAACAAACAAACAAACTTACTGACTTAGAACATCTTTAAGTTTAAAGGGGAATTTTACTGCAAGGAGCAGGGGTGACTGTTACATTTGGGCTTTTGCTACAAATCAAGTCTTAAAACAGACCAGATCTCAAACCACACCACAGACCCAGCATTAGTGAACAGTGGTTTATTGTATTTCCCCATTTTGATCTGAGTCAAGCTCACTGTTCACTGCTGCCGGGTGGTAGGTACCTGGCAATCTTTTCAACCTCCTTCTCATGAAAACAACAACAACCTCTTGTCTAGACCCCTAGCTTGATCTTTCTCTCATCCACCAGTTTACTCCAGGGCACTTTAAAGTGGACCCTCACGACAGCAGCAGACCTTAAAAAGATCTTGGTTGGCTTCTTTGGTTGTCTAGCTAGTGTGGTCGCCTTAGAGAAATGTTTTTATTTTAAATTGCACCAAGCCACCACAAGTTGAAAATTACCAATCTGAGGAACTGTTGACTAAAGCTATGGAGAAACTGGATATGTGCATGCAAAAGTATTCGAGAGGCATATCGTATTGCTAATCTCTCATCATAATGTCTTGTGTCATTGAACACTTCCAGGGGCTTGAAGACAGCGTGAAAAGACAGTAGTTGTTATCTGGGGGATTGGGATTCGATTGCTGGTATGGTTTGGTTCCAGGAACTCAGACTCATAAAGTACTAAATGTTTTATTGTTTTTTTTAATTATTATTTTTTTATAATTTTAAAGTATTTTATTGGGGACTCATCACAATTCATACATAGATCCATGTGTCAAGCATATTTGTACATATGTTGCATTCACTTCCTTTTTTAAAAGAATCACTTTATTGGGGGCTCATACAGCTCTAATCACAATCTATACATACATACTTTGTGTCAGTATTTACGTCTTTTTGGGGAGGCTCGTAGAACTCTTATCACAATCCATCCATCCATTGAGTCAAGCACATTGGAACATTTGTCGCCCTCAGTATTCTCAAAGCATTTGCTTTACACTTGAACCCTTGGTATCAGCTCTTCATTTTCCCCCCTCCCTTCCCTCTGTCCCCTCCCTCATGAGCCCATCATAATTTATAAGTTGCTATTATTTTGTTGTATCTTACACTGTCCGGCGTCTCCCTTCATCTGCTTTTCTGTTGTCCTTCTCCCAGGGAGGAGGTTACATGTAGATCTGAATGTTTTCTTTCAAGTAGATGAGGAACTTTTTTTTTTTGCTAGTCCATTTAGAAGCACATGCAACTATTGGTTCATCTTCCTCCCTTTGCCTTTCCTTCCTCCCTTGGGAACCTCCAAAGTCTGCTCCCTTCGATATGCCCATTTGGTCTTGATTGGCTAGAGGAACAAATCCAGGGACACTCATATGTGAGTAAGAGAGACTCTTCTATCAAAGAGCAGTTGTACATTGAGAAAACATCCCAATCCGGTCCAGATCAAGTCCTTCAGTCCACTAGTCACCCCTGTGTCTGATATGAGTCCAAAAATTCCTCTTCAGACTCACACAGAACATGCAGCAAAGCTCATGCAGGAAGATCGCAGGAGGGCGGGTGAGAAGTCTTCTGTGGGTGTGGGAACAGGTCTCCACATGGCTCCTCCAGCTCTCTGCGTGTGACTCTCAACAGGATGGTGAAGCCAAGAAAGGATGTGGGCCACCCCCAGGGAGAAAGAGAGGATGTTCCCAGCGGGAATAACGAGCCTTGGGGGAACAACTAGCTTTGCCAAGTTCCCTTCTCATGAGAAGGCCACACCAACAGGGAGGCATCATCAGCCTGCGACTTGATTGACAGCCTAAGCTTCACCCCTTCCCTCTATTTCGCAAGTTGACATGTAATTATGTAACTACCACAGTGTTTATCCTTAGAACAGTGGTCTCATACAACATCTGTCCTTGCGCGATTGATAACTTCACTCAACATACTCTTCTCCAAGTCTATCCATGTCATAATGTACTTTGTGGCTTCGTTATTGTTATATATATATATATATATATATATATATATATATATATATATATATTCCATTGTGTTTATGTACCAAAGTTTATTTGTCCATTCATCTCCCCATGGGTTTGGGGGCTGTTTCCAACTTCTTGCTATTGTGAATCATGCTGTGATGAACATGGGAGTGTTTATATGTGTTTGCACGATGTCCCTTACTTCTTTAGGATCTGTATGCAGCAGAGGTATTGCTAGTTCACATGGAACTGGTTCATGTGAAATTTCTATTTCCACTTATTTGAGGTAGTGTCCTATCACTTTCCACAATGGTTACACATGTTTACAGACCCACCGGCAGTGGATGTGAGTTCCAGTCTCTCCACATGTTCTCCAGCGTTTGTTAATTCCTGGGGTTCTTCCCCCCAATTGGGCTGTCATTGTTAGCATTAGGCATTTTCTCATCATAGTCTTGATTTGCATCTCCTGGATGACTGATGATCATGAACATTGTTTCATGTGTTTATTAGACATTTGAATGTCTTTTTTGTGAACAGTCCTTTTGTCCGCTTTTTAATTGGGTTCTTCATTTGTGTGCTTTTCTTTTTGAAGTCTTGCAGTTTTCTATAGATTTCGGAGATTTGTTCCTGGTCTGTTGTGTCATTGATGAAGAGTTCTCCATGCCCACCCCACATCGGCAGACTCTCTTCTTGCTCTTTTGATGAAGTCTTTTGATGCACAATAGTGTCTTCTGTTTAGTACATCCCAGTCATCTATTTTGTCTTCTACTGCAGCCCCCTTGTAGTTTGAATGCTTTATGTGGGGCAGTACATTCTTTCATATGCCAAGGTTTAAAGGGTTCTTTGGCTCTTTGGTGCAAAATATGAGCAGGCAGTCATATAAAGAGGGACAATGATGGATAGTTTGAAATCCATCTAACAGCAATGTAAGGAAATGACTCGGTGATCAGGCTACTCAGACTACTTTGTCTACTCGAGAATTTGTGATCAATATGTGTTTGCGGTGTGCATCTGAAAGGAAAACATTTGCTGTTTGGGGTCTAATTGCATTTATTTATCAGTAAGTTTAAAAATGGGAATTATGTGACACTTGGCCATTTTCCCAACAAAAGACCAAATTAGCACATAGTCATGTGCCTTGAGTATTTCTGGGCCCCATCCTCTGGTTTCTGGTGCCTGTCCTTCCACCTACACCTTCCAATCCATGCTACCTGATTTATCGGCTTGGGAAGTAACTGAATTCTAGAACACTCGCGTTTTCCCGCCATTGATCATGCTTACACTAAACATTTATTTTCTCAGGCCCCTTTGTCAGTGCCAATGCACTTCCATTGCATCATCATTTCCTGTTGGAAAACACATTTGTTTCGGCTGAGCCCTGGTGGCACAGTGGTTGAGTGCGGGACTGTGGCCCACAGGGCTGAAGGTTCAAATTCAGCAGCAGCTCTCCAGGAGCAAGGCTGAGCTTCCTACTCTCGCCAGGGCAGTAAGGCCACAAAAAACAAAACAAAACAAAACAAAAAACACACATTTGTTTCAGAGGGGGTCCTCAAGAATAATGAATGGTCAACTGTCTTTCATCCCCTGCCCTCCCAAAAAGGTACTTCCCTTTCTCACACACGCCCGAATAACATGGGTGTGCATGCATCAGCACTCAATCACCTAGCTATTCCTGGTTCTGGTTCTGTGTAAGAACATGTTCGAAAATACATGTTCTGTCTTGAGTGATGCACAAACTGCAAATGTTGATAAAACGTAAGAATTTTTTTGATCTCTCAGAGTTTAATGTTTTAAAAGCCTGTCCTAGACCTGCCCCCACCCCCACACTGAGATAATTAGTGTCCCAGGCCTTGGAGGGTTTAAGAGCCTTTCACAGGCACACTCTTCTGACCTCTTTCAGTAATTATCTACAATTTTCTAACTTCATCTTGCCCGTGCCATTCAGCAGGAAGTGAATAAAAACATGATGACCGAATCTCTCCGTTTCCATTCTTGCCCATCTGCCCCTTCCCCCACTGTAGCCACAGAGATGTCTTTAAAATACACATCAGAGTCTGTCACCCCCTTCTCTGCCTTCCCAGGACCTGGGGAGCGTTCCCAGCCACTCACTTCCCTGAGAGCACCCACCACCCTGGGAGGACCCCCGGTTTTCCTCCCTACACAGGTAGCACCCCAGTCTCCTCACTAACCAGGGAGCAGCCCAGATCCTCACGAAACAGAGGGTACCCCCCAACCTGCCCTAGACGGCCCTCCTTGCTCTCTCTGTCACCCACACTCCGCCTCCCTGCGTTGGGACGCCGTAAACCCTTCTCACATGCCTGGGGTTTTGTAGCTGCTTTTCTGTGCCAGGACTGTGTTTCGCTTTTTCTCCCCCAGGCCCATCCCTTGCCAGCCTTGAAGTCTCTGCTGAAATGCTGACTTCCTCAGAGGGCTGTGAAGACATGACCTCCCAAGGTCATTAAGCAAGCACCCTGCCTGCCACTGTTCTCTCCCACCCAAGGATGTCCTCCGAGGCCTTCTCACCACTGGTTTGTTTATTGACTGGCTCCTGAGGGCAGGGCCACCCACCCCACTCCCCACCGCACCCACTCATAGTGCTGAGCAGGGTGTCTTGCCCTTAAGGATGGCTTGATTCAATCCAGAGAATACCTGCCTGCGAGAGCTCCTGCTTGCTGCGTGGTGAGAGCACGTAACTGTCCGGGCTGCTAGCGGAGAAAGGTTGTCCCTTTGCCTCCACCCAAAGGCGTCCCCTACGAAAGGCCTGGCACTCTGCATCCGTGACAACCCTGTGAAGCGCGGTTCTACTGACACACTCAGTGCCACGTGGGTCAGAACCAGCAACTGTTTTGCTCTTGGGTTGTAGAGCAGGCGTGCTGATTTCACTGTGAGATGAGGAGAGCAGTAGACGCTAACTGGAGACACCAAAAACAAAGCCTCTCCAGGGGAGGATCAGATGAAAAGTGCCATCCTTTCTTCCTCAACGCCTCCCAACCTGGAGTGAACCCCCTCCATCCGAGCTGCAGCTGTGTCTTTCCAGAACTGTAGGACCCTTTCAGGACACACACACACACACTCATGCTCGAGCCTGCAACTCGGTCTGCTCATTTTAACTGCACAGGACACAGCTCCCTCTGAGTCCATGGATCCGAGCTCCTCCCTCCCACAGCCTCCTGCTCCCCCACAGATGCCAGAGCTGTTATCTAACCAGACTCCTCACCGACATCCAGTGCTGGGGGAGGGGGGTGGGGTATCTACAGGCCGTCTGGGAGGACACACAACACTACCCCGTCAGAGGATGCCACTGCACTGAGGCCCAAGGACTGCTGGGTGCAAGGCATCCACTTCCACGTTGAAATGTTGCCAAGTCGCTCCTCAAAGAAGTTGTACCAGTCCTTCCTCCCCGCGTTGTTGCCGGGTCAACCACCAGGTACATAGGACCAGGGACCAGCAGCAGCCACCTTGGAGGGGAAAGAGTGGGGGGGCAGGGTGTGAGATAAGCAGCCCCCTCCTGTGGTGGCTTGGGTGGGTGGGGAACCAGGGAGATGAGCTGGCTGGAGATACACCCAGGAGGAAGTCTGATTCAAAAGCCCAATAATGAGTGGACTTGGGAAGGAGCTGGTTGCTGTGGCAACTTGATTCCCCTGCTGCCAAGGGCTGGTTTCCTCTTTCTTCGGCAGGCACCTGGCAGGGGCTCACGCCCCCTCCACATTACTGGAGGGAGAAAGGCCAAGTTTGGCAGACGCTTACGGAGGTCAGTGCTCGGTGTCTGAAGGTAAGCAGCCTGTTAACGGCAGAGAACTGAGCGTGCGCAGGTGTGCCCTAATCAGGTGAGGGGCTGGCCCTGCCCCATCTTCAGGGCCTGTGTGAGTCTGGGAACATCAGAGAAACAAACCCACAGAAACACAGAGAGCGTTTTATGTAATGAGTAAATGCACATCAAGAAGTCATCCCAACCCAGTGCTGCCCACGCCCACAAGTCTAACATTAATCCATATGTCTGACTCTAATCCACAACGTCCTCTTCATCTCACACAAGACATTCAGTGATGCCGACTGCAGGAGGAAAGCCGCATCAGGGAGCGTGTCAGCCTCTCAGCGCTGGCAGGGGTCTCCACGCAGCTGCTCCAGCACCCAGGGCTGCAGCAGGGCAGGTCCATAGGACTTCTCCTCAGGGAGGTCTCGCAGGAAATGAGCCTTGCCAGCTGAACCAGGGGACTGGCTAAGGCAGCTCTGCTCTGGTCTGACCATCACAAAGCAAGAAGCCCGAGAACTAGAAAGGCGAGGCTCACTGCGTCATTTACCTCTCCGCCCTTCAATTAGCCCCACATGTGTTTATCGGCCAGGTTGGCACAGTAAATCTTAATCTCAGGGCCCACTTGGGTGTCTCACCTGAGAAGTGGGTGTGTGGGACCCTCCTGCCTGAGATGACTTCTCAGATTCTGCCCAGAAGTGTCAGGTGGGTCACCCCTAGGGGGACTCTTGAGATGGTTCCCCAAGAAAGCTTTTCTAGATGCTTTTTCAAGACCACCAGAGGTTAAAGTCAAGGAAAGCTTCCTTAAGTTGGCCTATCTCATGATCCTCTTCATTGAAAACACTGATGGGAAAGGAGCTGAGGGGGATGGGAAATCGTTCACCCACGATTCCCCAGGCCAGGCACGAGGATGCCAGGCAGCCACCACCCGGCCCCTCCCTGAATCCTCGGGTGGCCAGGACCTGGGATTCTCCCTTCCCGGCATGGCACTCAGGTGCTGCCACCGCCTGCCTATCAGCGAGGCAGAACAAACGGACAGACTAGCAAGAAAGACCTGGCGATCTGTTTCTGACAACCGGCCATCGAAACCCCTCTGGATCCCAATGCTCAGATCCAGAGCGGATCACGCGAGTGGCCCGGCATTGAGTGAGCAGGGTTTCATGGCCTTGCTGGTAAGTTGGCCTGAGTCTGAATCCAACCTGATGCCAGCTAACGACCCCGCGTGCTCTCTCTCCACGTGTCTGTGTCTGTCCCTGCAGCCTCATGATGCGAGGAGTGGGGTCGGAGTTCTCAGGAGGAGGGAACTTTTAAGGGAAGGGTCCTGCCCTCTTTGCTGCCAACGTTTTGAAGGACCTGCCCCCCTCCCGCCTGTTTTGCTATCTAGCAGCCCATGGTGAAGTGCTCAAATGCTAGTAGAAAAAGTAGTGGCTGGAAACCACTGGGCTACCTCCTAAGAGAGTCTGTTTCAGAAAGGTCACTATCTTGAGGATCGTAGGGACCCCCTACTCGGCAACACCTGGGCCGCCATGGGTCGCCACAGACTTGAAGGCAGCTTGGCACAAGACACCTGGGCAAGGTGTGTAGTTCTCTTGTACACGCGCCAGCCCCTGGCCTGGTCCTAACGGATGCGATTAAGCTTCTGCATGGTCCCTTTGCACAGATGATTGGATCCCTGGATATTCCTGCCTGGGAAGCTCACACGTAGACTCGCCCCTTGAGAAAAACGGTGTTTGCAACGGGAAAGGCACTGATCTTGCAAAATTCTATCACCGGATCTCCAGGGCCGTTTCTGTCCTCCATCCGACGGCTTCCAGCTACAGATTCTTCTAGTTCCCGACTTCTGCATTTCAATCGCCTGCGATTCTCTGTGCCTCTTGATGGCACGTGTGACTAGTTTCAGGCTGCAGAAGCTGCTAAATCGCCTGAGTTTCTTCATCTTTGGCAGGAATGGTTGGTGTGTAAAGGCGTGTGATAGCCCTACTAACCGGTTTTCCTTGTAAGCATATGGGTATTCTATTGTTACTGATGGAGAGGGTGATGCCCTTCCCTCCTCATGTGCCATCCTGGCGCCGTAGACCGTGCGCTTGATGAACGCTTAGAGCCGTGGACCCCCTGGGGGGCTGTTTTGCACTGGCACAGGGGGTTGCTGGGTGCCAGAATTCACTCAATGGCACAGCACAACAATTTGATTCTCCTGCATGCCACCCAGAGGCACTCGTCCTTGCAGCCCTCCTCTGGAGGCTGCCCTCTCACATGCTCGTCCCTGCTCTGCAGTCCGCTGCCTGAGTCCGTAATGGAGCTGATCTATTCCATAAACTCTGCTCTTGAGGGGAAGTAGATTGGACGACCTGATGTTTGTCAAGTGTGGGTTTTTGTTTGTTTGTTTGTTTTGTTTTGTTTTTGTGGCATCACTGCCCTGGTGGGAGTAGGAAGCCCAGCCTTGCTCCTGCAGAGCTGCTGCTGGATTTGAACTGTCAACCCTGTGGGCCGCAGTCCCACACACCACCACTAGGCCACCAGGGCTCAGCCCTCAAGTGTAGGTTTTTAATGATGACTTTTTTTGGGGGGGCGGGGGGAGGACAGATCACCAGACCTTTCTTCAGAGGCATCTCAGCATAAGCTCAAATCTCCAACATTCCCAAGAACATTCATTTCCAGACACACAGGGACTCTAGCAGTACGTGTGGACAGGAAACCATGGTGCCTGCTTCCTGGCATTCCAGCGATTCAAGTTTAAATATCCTGGTTAACTCCATCTCTAAGGCAACAGCAATCAAATTGTGGTGTGGCTTCGAGTTGATTCTGACTCATAGCCATCCCCCGGGACAGCAGAATGGCTCCGGAGAGCTTCACAGGCTGTGAGCTTGACTGAATCTATGCTTCCCTGCCACCCCCCACCCCCCAAGCACCTCTCCCTTCTGCTGTTGGGCTCCAAGATGACGGGCGGCCAGTGGAAAAAGAACCTGGAACTCACAAGACTGCGGGATAAAGACAACACTTTTCCACAATTATATCCTCCAAAATATTAAGCAAGCTGTTTACCAATATTTGGTATGGAAGTTAAGTTAGCTATTCTCCTTGAAGCTCCCAGTTATCTGAGACCTTTGTGTGTTTCACAATAGACCTTTGTGTGCTGTGAGGATGATGGTTCCCTTCCCTTGAAGCCGGTGGGCAGATTCGCATGCTGTTGTTAATGATCTCTAGTCTAACCTGTTTAGCCACATCCAGGAGTCTGGGGTCTGGTCTTGTCACTTCCAATACCTTCCTTTCCTATAATGTGTGCATATGGCACAACCCCTTCCTGTGACATATGTCCTGACCTGTAATTAGGGGCCTGGCATGACTCCAGAGGGTATATAAGGATTGGACATGTGGTGGTCATCTGCTTATGTTAATTTCATGATTGAGATGTTGGGGTGGAGTCTAGCCTGTTAATCTGGAGATAGTCAGTGAGTAGCCAATGAGGCCTCCGTGTGGGCATGGCTTTCTCCTGAGACTTCTGGGAAATCTTGTGATATTTCCCTCGTGAACATGAGAAGCTAGCTCCCCAGTTGTTGGAAGTTAGTCTCAGAGACCACAAACTACCGACAAGACAAGATGGCAGCATCCGAAGAGCTGAAGGAGCTAGAGGAGAAGCCACACGGCCTTGCCCTGATGGAACCAGACCGCTGAAGCTGGAGAAGCCACATGGAGAGCCCTGCCAGCGATGAGTTGCTGCTACCACCACTGGATGCTATTGATGGACCCTGAGTCTTGGAAGCAAGGAGCCCCAGGGAGACCCCTGCTGGTGCTGGGACTCTGCACCCACTGGCCTGTGACTTCGTGAGTCAGAAGGAGACTTTATAGACTGGAATCGGGCATGTGGGCTAATATCGGACTTAGGACTTTGAACTGGACTGGGTTGGGATGCTTTCTCAATGTTCCATTCTTCTTGTATATAAACCTTTTCCTTATGTCCATGTGTTTGTTTCTCTAGTCTACCCGGACTAACACAGGACATAAGATAGAAGCCCTCTCTCTCCTGCCCCTCAGCGCTGAATGTGCACGGTCCTCTCCCCTCATGTAATCCCTTCCCCCACTCTCTCTCTCCACATGGACCCCCGACTGGCGGAGGTGAGCACGCTACCCAGAAATGTGCGACTCTTGTTACTTCTCTCTCTCATGCTCTCTATAACTTTATTATAATAAATGATAATTGTCGCCGTGATGCGTGTATCAGAAACTGCCTTCTTCTGATACAAGACCACCTGCGGACCACCGCGGGGCAGTGCCCCTCCGATACAGACTGCTGCATTCTTGTTCCTGAGCCGGAATGTTGACGACGGCCAGACCCTCAGCATCTCCAAGTCTGGAAGAATTGCAGGATCCCCTAGAGTCATGGGCAGCCAGATTGGTGGCAAATTCATTGTGCCTTTTCTTTTCCTGTGTTGCACTTTGACTCCAAATTTTTGCCGATACGTTGTGGGTTCCTTCCAGGGGTCCAGGTCACAGAGAGTCAAGACCCTGTGCTTTCAGCTTTCGGCTCCCCATTCAATCCATCCAACATGACCCTGCATTCGTTAAATGTTTCTCTCTCTCTCTCTCTCTCTCCCACCCCCCCCTTCTCTGGGGGCAAAGTTCTTATCTCAAATCAGCTTCTATTTCATGGTGGCTTGGCGATCATCACATAGTATCTATTTTCCCCCATCTCTGCTTTCTCAATCGCTTATTGAATCTTTTCATATCTCAGAAGATAGTGATTTAAGGGGGACACTACAGCAGTGCTGTCTTAATAGCATAACAGAGAAAGCCCATTCCTAAGGGGGGGTTCTACCTACAGGTGCACAGGCTAGGATGAGGGGGCCAGGCATCACCGTCCAGTCCGTAATGTCGTGACTGCACCGTAATCCATCTCAGTCTGCCTTTGTCGAGGGGAATTTGAGAGGTCTCCAATTTTTCACAAAGCCAAGATTTTTCAGACGCTCATGCTGGTTTAAAAAGGGAAGGGAAGGTCTCTGTCGGTGAGAAAACTAGAGGAAAAACACTAGAGGAGAGAGAGAACGAAGCAAGGTTCCTGGGGGCTCAGAAAACTAGAATCTCAACTCAAATGGGGCAGCAGGCTGACCCAGCATCCAGGTGCTACTGAGCCATCAGGGATACCCTGGGGTGAGGAGGTCATTGATCGATCCTTCTCACCCACCCACTTTGCCCGAAAGGTACTGCATCCCTTCAGGCCTCCTGTGCTCTTCCTACAGAAAGTGATGGTCTTCGTTTCAGAGCTTGGACTCGAACTCAGTACACCGAGAGAAGCACGGGACTCCATGGCAGAGCTGTTGGCAATGAGCTCGGGTGAACTGAGCAGGCAGTCCCTGGGCACCAGTGAGCCTGCATCCTGGGTCTCCGTTGAAGCGTGGAGAGTTGGCAGAGGCACTTAGAAGCAGAGGAGGGTGAGTTGATCAATCCCAGTGAGCACCAAGGGACAGGGTGGCTGTGGATAGTTTGAAATGTACTTGTCGGGCTGGGCCCCGGTGGAGCAGTGGTTGTGTGCAGGACTGCGGCCCACTGGGACGGAGGTTCGATTCCAGCAGTGGGGCTGGGCCTCCTACTCCCACCACCGGAGAGCAGTGATGCCCCCCCCCAAAAAAAAAATAAATAAAAAATAAATGAAATGCACTTGTCTGCCAAGCTCGAGCTTTTCCAGCTGTTGGGCACGGAATGGGCATATCGGATGTTCAGTCTGTTTCCTAGTGAGGCCAAGAGATGCCAGGATGGAGAGACAGCAGAACCTCTAAGAGCCCCAATCTCCTGGGTTCCCCCTGCGTGATGGGTGAACTGGTTTGACTCCAAGCTAGAGTTGTTAGCTTCTGGAGGGTCCAGACTCTGGCGATGCCATGCATCAAATGAAACAAAACCCTGTATCATATCTCCATGGCCAGGTGCAGATTGGGACCCATAGTGTTTCCTTGGGTGGATTTTTCAGTAACAGACTATCAAGCCTTTCTGCCTCATCCACCCTTAGTTTAGCATCGCCACTGAAACCTATTCAGCATCATGCTGTGGTTCCTTGAGTCAATTCCAAGTCACGGTAACCCCCAGTACCCCAGAAGGAAGCACTGGCCTACTCTGTCCTCACGATCCCATGGTTCACGCTCATTGTCAAAGCCACCGGCAATTCACCCCATGAAGGGGTTTCCTGTTTTCCACTGGTTGACTTTACCCAACAAGCTGTCCTTCTTCAGGGATTGATACTCCCTGATGATGCCCAAAGTCTGGGAGGTGCAGTCTCGCCATCCTCACTCCTAAGGAGCATGCTGGCTGTACGTCTTCCTTCCCTCTCTCCCCCCCCCCCCAGATTCCTACTTTGTACAGTCCGGTTATTCATGGATTGTTTTCTCAGTGTGAGTCATCCCACAGCAGCAAAGGAAGATCCCCAGCACTTTGCTCCAGACATGTCATGAAGGCCGAGTCTACCTTAAGGAGGCAACTCTTCTCCTGTCATATTTTCAGTGCCTTCTACTCTTGGGGGGAGTGGGCTTCATCTTCTGGCACTGTTGCCAGACAATGTCCGGCTGCTTTTCAACAGGCTTTAACTGGCCAGTGTTTACAGATCCTTCATCGTGTCTAGCTGAGTCAAGAAGCTTGGCGGAAGCCTGTCCATTCTGGGCGACCCTGCTGATAGTCGAAAGACCAGGCACACAGCTTGTGACATCACAGCAGTACCCCAGCCATGGCAGTTGACAAAAGGACATGAGTGGTGGGAGGTTTCATGGCAACACACAAGCCTCAGGACATGTGGTGGCTGCCCAGAGGGTGCATTGGCCGGGAGCCGACCCAGCGCTGTCTCAGAGCCGCCACGCTGCAGTCGCCACCCCGCAGTCGCCACCCCATCATGGCACTCCTACTTTCCTTGTTTTGCTGGCACCTCACCTTGTTTCCATTTGTGCTTTCTGTCTGTCTCAGTCCTACCTTCTCAGTGTTATGTGTCCCTAAAAAAACAAACAGTTTTATTGACCTACAATTCATAGATCATACAACTCAGTGTTTTAAACATATTAAAAACAGTTGTACAACCATCACCACGATCAATTTTAAAACACTTCCTTCTTTCTTCTACTCGTGCTTAATAGCTTTCCACTTCCCCTTACCTTTCCTGCCATACCCTAAAAAGCTGTTACTCCGAGGTTGAGCTGAATTTGAGTGCAGGACTATGGCCTGCGGGCTTGGTGGTTCAAATCCAGCGGCACCTCCTGGGAGCAGCACTGTGTAGTTCCCATGACCACCAGAGGGCAGTGATGCCCCCCCCCAAAACAAAACAAAACAAACTGTTAATCCAGTATGGTCTCTAGAGACTTATCTAGCTTGGATGTCATGTAAAGAAAAACATACCGGAAAAAACAACGCCCCAACAACAATAACAAAATGAAACAGAGAAGCACCTCGATCAAAAAGAAAGCAGAACATAATAAAAACTAGAACAATTCTTTTAATAAATAATTTTATTGGGGGGCTCTTACAGCTCTTATAACAATCCATATATCAATTTTATCAAGCACATTGTTACATATTGTTATCATCATCTCCTTTCTCTTTTTTTGTTAGCATCATTTTCAAGACATTTTCTTTCAACTTGAGCCCTTGGTATCAGCTCCTATTATTTCCCACTCGTCCACCCTCTTGAACCCTTGATAAATTATAAGCTATTAGTATTTTCATATCTTACACCATTCAGTCTCCCTCTACCCACATTTCTGTTATTCATCTCCCTTGGGTGTGGGGAGGGGGGAGGGTAAACGTTGATCACTGACATTGGTCCCCCTTTTCTCCCCCTCCTTCCCCTACCCTGACGGTATTACTATGCTCATTATTATTGCTGAGTGGTTTATCTGTCCTGGATTCCGTGTGTCAAGAGCTCTTATCTGTACCAGTGTACGTGTTCCGGTCTAGCTGGATTTGTACGGTAGAACTGGGAGCATGATACTTTGCGGGAGCGAGCATTAAAGAGCTAGAGGAATGCTGTGTGTTTCATCCGTGCTGTACTGACCCTGACTGGTTCGTCCCATCCTCATGACCCTTCTGTGAGGGATGTCCAATTGCCTACAGATGGGCTTTGGGTCTCCAGTTCAACCCCCTCGTTCACACCTAGATGACTGTTTGTTTTGGGTCTTCTGATGCCTAATACCTGATACAGGATCCCATCGACACCTCGTGATCACACAGGCTGGTGTGCTTCTTCCATGTGGGCTTTGTTGCTTCCAAGCTTGTGCGACTTCAAGCCTTTAAGACCCTAGGCGCCGTATTTGCTAATTGGGCACCAATAGCTTTCTTCACCACATTTGCGTATCCACCCATTTTTGCTTCAGGGATCGTGTCAGGAGGGTGAGCATCACAGAATACCAGGTTATTAGGACAAATTTTAACCTCACTACATCTCCATTAGTCCGCCTTCCAATACGTTCTGTCTGCTAGCAAGGTTAGCGGTGGCCCTGGTTGACGGTCAGAGGGGAGTCACTGAGGACTTGATTCAAGTGGGTAGGGGCCTCTGCAAATGAACCTGGGGCTTTCACTGTCATCCATAGCCTGCTGCAGACAGTGTGCTCAGAATGTAAGCTCTACCACCACTCCCGCCTCCAGTCTTGGATTGTCTTATGCCTCACTGGAACTCTTGTTGTATATCACACCCCAGATCCCTGTTGTTATTATCTGTGGCTAGATGCCATCCAGCCAGTTCTGACCCACCGCAACCCTGTGTACATCAGAGCAAAACATTGCCCAGTCTGGTGCCATCTCCCCATAGTTCCTGCGCCTGAGTACCTTGTTGCAACCACTGTGACCCAGACACCTAGGATCATCCATACTGGGGCATTCGTCAGTGCTTCCTCCCAGACAGGTGCCCTCTTCTCCTCCTCACCCACTCCATAGTTCCTATTCTTTCCATCAGGGTGAAGGTCACTCCCTTAGCAAAGCCTTCTCTGACTGTTGTAAGCAGGTCATCCCCTCTGTCAGCACCTCTCCTCTCGCTCATGTTACCTTGAGGTCTGTGATTATCCAACTAATGTGTGGGTCCCCACTAGTGTTGGATGCTTCCCGAGGGTGGGGGACCCTGCCTGCTTCCATCCTGGTAACTGGCACAGTTCCTGGCACCCCGTAGTGTTCCTGAGGCCACAAGCTGTCCTCCTGTCTGTTTTTGGCTGGCCTATGAAAAGAGCAAAACCAGTAAAGTGTCTATGTAAAGACCTAGTGAGAGATTGCTCTTAATAAAGTGCTATGGAGCTGCTAAGTCCCAAGTCTGTGGGCAGGTTGAAGGCTCCTGCAGGTTTATCTCCCATGAACCAGAGGCCAGGAGATGATAGGAGTGAAGGGTAGAAGGATGGGAAGTGGAAGGGCAGAGGCAAGGCAAGGAGGGAGGCAGAAAAGAGCCTGGCCAGGACACCTATTTATGTATCGCAGGCAGTGCACACCCCCAGGGAAATTCCAGCTATTTCAACTGCTTGGCTGTTTACATAAATCCCCCAAGTAGAAGATTAATTATATCACTGTGCCAAACGACTGCAGATCCTAGCCCAGTCAAGTTGACACATAACACGAACCACCGCGCTGCTTTCTATCTGACTTGGCTGTCTTTCCATCACTAAGATCGCCATGTGGCCGGAGACTCTCCTTCTGGCATCTGTGTAGGAAGTTATGAAGCCTCCAATGAGTTGATTTTTCCCCCCAGATCTTTTATTGGGAGCTCGTGCAACGCTTACCACAATCCATACATCCACCCATTGTGTCCAGCACATTTACACAGTTGTTGGCATCGTCATTTTCAAAACATTTTCTTTCTCTTTGAGCCCTTGGTCTTGGTTCCCTCCCTCATGAACCCTTAATAATTTACAATTGTTATTATTTTTTCATGTCTGGCAGTGACCTAGGTCTCCCTTTACCCACTTTTCTGCTGTCTGTCCCCCTGGGACATATGTTATATGTAGATCCTTGTGATCGGTTCTCCCTTTCTCCCCCCACCTTCCCTCAACTCTCCTGGTATCACTACTCTCAGTATCGGTCCTGAGGGAGTTATCCATCCTGGATTCTCTGTGTTTCCAGCTTGTATCTGTTATGTCGTGTACAGGTGAGCATTTGGTGGTGTGAGGAGAGGTTCCAGAATCTGCACCAAATCCACAAGCTGAGAGTTGTTCAGTACTTTCCCCATGCAAGACCTGCAATGGTTTGGCCACTAACTGAACATTCGGGATCTGCCACTCTGTCACTTGGGGTCAATTTACTTTTGCTTGTAGGTGCCGTGGGCCGGTTCCAACCCATCACGTTCCTGTGCACAATGGAATGAAACACTCTCCAGTCCTGTACCATGCTCACAATCGTTTCCATGCTCGAGCCCATCTTCTTAAAGGCTTTCCTCTTTTTCCGCTGCTCTTCTTCTTTACCAAGCATGCCTGGTGTCCTTCTCCAGGGTCTGGTCTCTCCTGACAACATCTCCCAAGAACGTAAGACAAAGTCTCACCATCCTTGCCTGTAAGAAGGATTCTGGATCAGCAGGAGTCGAAGCATCAGTTTGATGGCATCCAACAAAGACCTGCCCAGGGAAGAAAGCTGATGGTGCTCGGCTATCAAAAGATAGAGCGTCTGAGCTTGTAAAGGCTTGAAGCTAAACCAGTGGTCATCTAGTTGAGAACTGACAAGCCCACATGGAAGAAGCACACCAGCATATGTGATCACGAGATGGTGAGGGGATCGTGTATCAGAAGACCCAAAACAATCCTATTGTTGAGAAGGAGGGAGGTTGAAGGGGAGGCCCCAAATCCATCTCTAGACCATTGGACCTCCCTTCACAAGGGTCAAAAGGGACAAGTCAACCAGGCTGCAGTATAGCGCCGACAAAACACACACTATTCCTGTTTCCTTGAGGCATCCACTCTCCTGACCCCAGCTCTACCTTACAAATCCAGCTAGACCAGAGCAGACCCTTCCAGGCCGTGTCTACTGACCTCAGAAGTAATTTGGTCCAGTCACCCATTGGAAGGATTGGGGCAAGAACCTTCCATGAAATGCATATACACTTGCATTAGAGAAGCATTTAATGGGATGGAGGAACAGTGCAATGTAAAGCTCTCTTCTCCCTTTCTTTCCAACTCGAAAGGCAGAAGCCCAAGAGGAACGTGCCGCTCTGGGCAGCAGAACAACGTGCATGTGTCTTCCTTGGCACGCACAGTTTTGCCCTTTAGAACGGGACTTGTGGGTTTTCTGGGAGGAAGAGACATGCAGAGGCCCAGGAACTGGGAGCAGGGAGGCCCAGGAACTGGGAGCGGGAGGGTCAGGCCCTCTGCCCACGGCTCAGGAACAGAGCAGCAGACCAAAGCAGCCACGGGAGGACAGGAAGGCATCCCCGAGACCGTGGGTTACCGATGGACTGTGGAATCCTGAGGACCGTCCGCCCTTCTTGTCCCTTCAGAATCTGGGCTCTTGGCTCTTCTCCCTCCTGTCCTGACGAGCCCCCTCTCAGCCTTGAGCTGGCGCTGCCTCGGGTGAAGCCGTGTGCAGACAGCAGCTTGGAGAGGTGGTGGCGAACAGGCAGAAGGGATGTGAGCCAGGGGCAGTAGGTGAGCCAGGGGGCCTGTCCACAGACATCCAGCCGGCTCTTGTTATTCACAGGCGTTGTTTTCTTTTTCTTTTTTTTTGGTTTTTGGGGCATCACTGCTCTCCAGTGGTGGGGAGTAGGAGGCCCAGCCACACTGCTGGAATTGAACCTCCGTCCCAGTCGGCCACAGTCCCGCGCGCAACCACTACACGCCACCGGGGCTCAGCCCTGGCGTTGTTTTCTTTTTACAGTCACCGCACCAACCCAGGTGACGCTGGGCATTATGGGTGAGTTAATAAGCATGTGTGAACCCATGCTTACCTTGCTGACTGGGTACGCCGTCCCTACTCAAAACCTCAAACCAAGCCCACTTGTCATAGAGCCAGGTCCTGTAGGTAGTGACCCTAGACAGGGGCTTGGCAGAAGCAGACCGCCTCCCTCACCTTTCTGCCTCCCATTGTGAAAGAGGCTTTGATTGTACAGGAAGATGCTGGGAGCTTGAGAGAGAGAGATGCCTGCCAGCCGGGCCTAGAAGCAGAGTCTTTGAGACAGTGAAAAAACATGAACTTGTTCACCCTGGATGAATGAGTAGGTAAGCACCACGAAGTCTTTGCTTACTTACCCTGCTTACCCGGTAACCCAACACCGATGCCAGCTCTCTCAATCGTCATGTGTAAGGTGGATCACAAAGGGCTGTCTGCTTCCAAGGGTGGCTGGGAAGAGTAAATGAGCTCAGACATAAGCGCGAGAGGGCTTCAAAATATTTGTGGGGAAAGAGCTTTTTCTTTCCGTTCCCTCTTCCATGAGCTTTTTAATACCTCCTTGTATAACACTTAGCAGGGTGCCTCGGATCAGGATGCCCAAGAAAGAAAGGAAGGCAGACCGAAGTGAGAGGAGTGGCTTCAGAGGGCGGCCACTGCTGCGAGAGAGGAACGGGCCGCTTTGCGGGGGGATGAAACGGGCGGCGTGACCTTCCTGAATCTGGAAAGTTCTTCCCGTGGCTGTGCTCTGGAAGACAGGCCTACAGAGGAGCCCTTCTGGTAAGCAGCACGTCACTGTGTGACCACACCTCAGTCACAAAGAGGGGGATGAACACCCTTCCCCCACCAGAGTCATCTTCATGATCATGACCATGACCATGACTGACACCACGACACCGCTCCCTCCTGACCCCACCCCCACCCCCACAGGTCTACGTCCACACGTAGATGAATTTTAGGCATCGTTTGAAAGTCCTTGTTAATTGTAAAATTGAGCTTCGTCTCATCGCAGTCACCATCTGCCAAGGGGACACTGGGAGTGACTGCCTTGCTTTTCAGACTTCCTTGACTCAACTTGCCAGCTGGGTCAGCTTCGCTGTTGGCCACAGGTTAGAAATGAGCAGGTGCAGAAATTTTTTTTTTTGGGGGGGGGGGATCTGAGGATGTGTGGCTCTCTAGCCAAAGGTTGAGTGTGAAAAAATAAATAAATAAAAGACAGACATCTCGCAACCCAGGACAGAAGAGCTGGCTTCCCCACACACCCCTGCCCCCATTATCAGGCATGCCAGTGACGAATGGCTACTGACGCCCACCCACAGTGACCCCCATGTGTCTTAGGTAACCCCCACTGTGCTCTTAAGGCTCCCAGTGACTGAGTTTCTAGAAGCCAATCACCAGGCTTTTCTTCCTAGGTGCCTGGGGGGTGGGAGTAGGGTTCGAACCACCCAGCTTCCAGCATGCTACTGAGCACAGGGACCGTTCCCACCACCCAGAGACTCCCGATAGACACACGTGATGACTCACTGGTGTTGCTAAACCTCTCACAGTGAAGCCCTTTCCTCCGTATTCTTGTCGCTCTTTCTCCAGTGCACTTCAATATGCACAAAGGCTCCCATATTAGCAGCTTCGGGGTCTGCAAAGTTGTACATCTCTCCCTTGGGGACCTATCCCATGGGGGGGGGCGAACTTAGGAACATACACCTCACAGTGGAAAAGGAATAGATGGAGCACTGGGTTGGGCGGGATTGGACGGGAGCGGGTGGGAGAGAGTAGGTGTCCGGGGCCCTTAGCTCGGCCAGCTTTCTGCATCCCTGAGGGCCACTTCCTGGCTCTCTCAGGTGGAATGGGGAAGAAAAGAACATTCCCTACAACATTCCATTCCATTTGGCTCTTCACACCTCCAGCTTTGCCTGGGTGCTCATAACACCAAGGACCCACCCTGCCCTGTGGGCATGCTTATTCATACCCTCTGGGTGCCACAGCACTGCTGGACTGCAGCCCTCTCCCACCCCCACCCTGGTCTCTCTGCTTCTTTCCCCACCTCCACCCTCTCTTCTCCATCTCTCCTCTCCTGCTCTGTCTGTCCTGCTGCCTCTCTCTTTCCTGACTTGGTGGGCACGGCTTCCACTCCAGTGGCTTCAGTGTGGAGCTGGGAGTGGAAGGTGGGACGTGCCCTCCCCAGGAGCCACTGGGCCCTTCAGCTGGTATGTCCCTACCCTGGAAGCTGTGGGCACTTGGTCCTGTGTACCTCCTTGGAGAGGCCGTCGTACCTGTTTCCTCTCCCAGACTTCTGCCTGCTGGGGCGGGGGAGGGCTGGGGGAGGGTGGGGGCTTGATACACTCCAGGGAGCGGTCAGTGGGCTCAAACCAGACGCTAGAAAACCTCCGTCTCTACAACTCCCAGACTGGGGGTGGGATCTTCTTCTCAGAACTTCCCCAAGAATCCCTTTCCCTTTTGTCAGACAGCCTCCAGAACAGAACTGGAGTTCACTTGCGGAGTCCCGGGGGGGCAGGCAGCGAGCGTGCGCAACTGCTAACGGAGAAGCCCCAAGTTTGAGTGTACCCCGAGTTGCCTCGGAAGAAAGGCCTTGGGACCTCCTTCCGAAAGTTCAGCATGACATATGACCCGCCCACTGCTGGGGTGGGGGAGGGGGTCGATTCAGAGGGACCCTACAGAACAGAGCAGACAGCTTCGTCTTTCTCTCGGCAAATAGCTAGTGGGTTTGAACCTCTGACCCTGCGGTTAGCAGACCGGCACTTAACCCTCGGCACCACCAGAGCCCCTTACGCCTACTAAAGCAGCTTATCAAAAAAGAGTTCTCGGGTCTCAAGGAGCCTGCCCAGCAGGTTGCTGAGCAGGCAGCCTGCCGCTCTTCTGCAGGGAAAACCCAGACCCACAGGTCGAGGAGCAGGCTGGGCAGAGGCAGCTATCTTGAGTTGGGCAGCTTGCCTGTGTTCTCAACTGTCTCATCATCATCCTAGAGCTTCGCCCAGGACTCGGGGCTCTGCAGAAGCTGAGAAGCCGTAGCCGTGACTGCCTCCCAGTGGCCCACTGGAACCTTCCTGCTGAGCGTGGCTGGCACGGGAGCTTAGCAGGCACACACCGCAGCCGCCACTGCCGCTGAGTCTGTCTGCAGGCTCAGGCTGTCCCTAGAAGCCAACTCTGCGGGGTGACTCAGCGAGGAAGGAGGTTGGGGGCTGGAGGGCCGGTTCTGGTGACAAAGAAGCCAAGAGCTTTTGCGCGTAAGGCAGAAAGCTGGGTTCGGAGAAGCGGCCTAGTAACGGCATCCTGAGCTAATAAGTTTGCAATAATTCCATTGGTGTTCCTGAGTCCTCCCTTGGGGAAGGGGGTGTTAGACAAATGTAAATGCAGTCTGATCCTAGGCGTCAATCTCACCAGTAAGCCCCCTTTTGCCTTAGAAGCCCCCTGTTTGCACCCCCAGGCAATTATACAGGAGCCTCCAGACTGACGGGGTGAAGATTGCCCTTTATTCACGAGTGTTTATCTTTATTTGGGGGAGACAGGACAACAAGAGGATGCCAGCGTGTCAGGTGTTAGCATGACCTCTGTCACACAGGGCAAGGTCAGGTTCACACTGGACTTGGCGGTTGACAGTGAATGTCCCCACATAGAGAAGGTCCCCACAGTTGCAAAAGCCCCTCACCCTCATCCCTAGTTCACTTGCTGCTCCCATAGCAGGTCACCTCGTAAGTTGGGCTTTTACCACTGTGGGCTCAGAGTCCCACCCCCCCTTTGCAATAAGCATGCATTTCCCTGGAGATACAGGGAGCCCCCACCCCCACCCCCACCCCTGGGCTGCTGGAAGACACAGCAGGGACACGCTTTGTTTCTCATCATCTGTCAGCTTGAGAGACAGGCTGCCTGCTTGCCACTCTGCCACCGAGAAGTAGGAGAGCCATTTGGGGCCCTGCAATGTGGCCCCAGCTGCTTACACCTGAGTGCTGCCTGACCTCAGATAAGCCCAGCGGGGGCCTCCCAAAGATTCGCTTAGGGGGGAAGGTGGGGGCATTTGGGGAGCTAACAGAGGTATCGCCCAACCGCACACTGAAACCAAAAGCGTTCTTTCTCACCAGGCCTTGAAAATCTCAACTCCCAAGTGGGGCTCTGACATTTGCAGGCCCTGGGCCTGGCTCCACAGAGCCCCGCAACCTGCAGACCAGTGGGTTAGGGCAGATTCCCGCCACCCAGTCTCCCGCAGCCTCTCAGAGAGGTCTCGGGGCCTTGGGGCTCAGCATCTCTCCCGGTGGTTGGCCGGCAGGTCCTGATCGGAGGTGCCCAGGGTGGCAGAGGCACGTCAGGTGCCCTTGCTCTCCGTCCTGTCCTCATCCACCGTCTGAGCGTTGCTGACCGTGCGGAGCTGGCCCTGGGCGGCGGGCTTCACCGACAGGACCAAGCGCTTGCGGAAGGTCTCACAGAGCACGATATAGACAAAGGGGTTCAGGCAGCTGTTGGCGTAGCCCAAGCTGATGGCCGCGTTGTACAGGTAGACGAAGGTGAGGGTGGGGCGGCTGATGGACAGCTGGGTCAGCTGCAGCACATAGTAGGGGGCCCAGCACACAAAGAAGACCAGACAGATGGCGATGGCTGTGCGAGTCACCCTCTTTGTCCGCAGGCGGATGCTGCGTTGGGAGGCGGGGGCCACGGAGGATGTCATACGCTGTAGGATCCTCACGTAGGCGGCCGTGATGACCACAAAGGGCAGGGCAAAGGCCAGGACAAACTGGTACAGGGTGAACCAGTAGAGGTCGGTGTCGGGGTTGGGCAGGCGGATGCCACAGCCCACGGTGCCGCCCGGGAAGGGGATGAGCCTGGCATAGAGCCACACGGGGGTGATGCTGATGAAGGAGAGGGCCCACAGGAGGCAGATCACTAGCGTGGCCACCGAGGGCTTCCGGAACTTGGTGGAGGAGATGGGGTGGACGGTGGCCAGGTAGCGGTCGATGGTCATGGCGGTGAGGATATAGGTACTGGTGAACTGACTGTTGGCGTCCATGGCCGTGATGAGCGTGCACATGGTCTCCCCGAAGTGCCAGACGCCATTGCCCATGAGCTGGTGGATCATGAAGGGCATGCCCAGGAGGAAGAGGAGGTCCACCACGGAGAGGTTGATGATGAAGATGTCGGGGACATTGCTACACCAGTGGAGCTTGGACTTCTTCACCACCGCGAAGATGACCGTGGAGTTCCCAATGATGCCCAGGAGGCAGATGGTGCCGAAGACTGAAGGCATGATGATGTTGATGTAGGAGACACTCCCAGTTCGAGGGGGCGAACCTGGGGACAGAGGGGACAACGGTTGCACCTTTGACAGGGACTCTGCTCCAAAGACAGGCGTCGCCCCCTGAGTCCCCCAGTTTCTTGAAATGTACTTGCTTACCCCTCCATCTTTTCAAGTACACACACACACACACACACACACACACACACACACACACTGTGCTGGCTTCCCACACCCTTGCTCCACACCGACCTATCTCCCCCTTTACCACACCCCATCATCTCTATCAGCTCCCGGAACCACCTGTCAGTCCAAGGGTCCAATCCTCTGCCTCCCACACTGTCTCTGAAAACCCAGAGGCGGGAACCACAGCCGTCTGCAGACAATGACTCGACTTATCCCTGGGCTTCTCCAGAGAAACCCATCATAATTGTCTTCTGGCCGAGAAAGTACTTCTTGCCAGTCCTTCCGTATAGCGCTGATTCATTCAGGCATTGCTGCCTCGAAGCTGTGGCCACTGGACTTGGAGGGGCTGTGGCCCATCCTGTGGCCTGCCAGACCCTCTCATGAGGGTTTCCACCCTTGACTTCTCCTGTGCCAAGGGTTCCAGGGGCCTCGGGAACCTGCGTGTTGTGTATGTGTGTGTGTGTGTCTTTCCATTCTTGAATGCACTATCCCAGGGCAGCTGGGGATGTTCACCAGAAAAGTTAGTCCCCTCACAGTCTGGGGAGTCTCCCATTCCAGGGCCTCCCAAGACTGAGGTTAACCCGACCCCACCCCCCAGTACAGGAAATCCCCACTGCCAGTGAGCTCCCAGCAGGTCTCCCCAGCTATCCTCTTGCTGTCCCAGCAGGATTTTCCCCTGCCAAGCACCTTTGGCACTCATCCCCTCTGGCTCTGGCCACCGTCCCTGACCACTCCTGGCTGTGCCCACGACCTCCTGCCCCTGCTCCCCTCCCCCTCCAGCCAAGGCAGACTGCAGAGCAGATGCCCACCAACTGTGATAAAGTTTCGCCAGCAGTTTGGCTCAGGTGCCAAGGCGTCCTGCTTCCCCCCAGCCGGCACCCCCCGGTCCCGGGGAGGGCTCACCGCCCGAGGTGAGGTTGTCCTGGTCCGAGGAGGCGTTGCTGGTATTGCGACCGGTGGGCAGCAGCGAGGTGTCCAGGTCCATGGTCCTCCGGGGCCCGTGCCCGCTCGCTGCGGGGCGCTCCCTGGCACCCACGCAGGCTGCGGCAGCTCCGCCGCCCGCCGCCCCCCGCCACCGTGTCCCGCCCGAGCCCGAGCCCGAGCCCGAGCCGAGCCCGAGGCGGAGCTCGAATCCTGCAGCCGGGAAAGGGGGGTCTCCGGGCCGGCCGGCCACGGCAGCCTCGCCGCCTCCCAGCCCGGGCGCTGGGCTCCTCGCCCGCCTCCTTCGCGGCTCTCACTGACATCACCTAGGGCCACGTTACCATTCCGCGGCAGATGCACGTTAACCTCTTCGGGCCCGGCCTGCTGCGCCCACTCCGCCTGCCTGCCTGCAGCGCCCGCTGGAGCCCTGGGGGAGGGGGGGGGCACCGGGAGAGGGGGGTGCGGGTGGCAATCCCCTTCCTGCAGGGCCCTGGGTCTGGTGGGCGGGGGCGGGGGGGGCGGGAGGCGGCACTGGAGGTGCTACTCCCTTTCCTTGGGAAGCGAGCTCTTCGAGCTCTTCGCAAAGGAATCAGGGAAAAGTCACCGGCTGCCCAGCCTGGCCCCAGCCCCTACCCTATGTCCCAGCCTTGGGTGACTGGCCACGTGGCAAGGGTCGGGGCTGACTCCCAAGGCGTGAAAACCAAAGATTTCCCAGCAGCCCCCTTGCCTTCCACTCAAACCCTCAAGCCTCAGTCCCATGAGCCCTACTCCCCAGAAAGCTCATTTGCCAGGGTCCCTGGAACTCTGTGCCGGGCTGCTAAGAAACTTTACAGGGACTCAAGAGGGACCGAGGGCCAGGGCCAGCTCTCAGGGACCGAAGTCCCAAATCACAAGCACTGCCCTCAAGTGTATTCTGATAGGGCTTCCAAGGCTATAAGTCTTTAAGGACGAAGACTGTCTGGTTTTTCTCCAGAGGTGCGAGTGGACCCAGACCACTGACCTTCCAGTTAGCAGTGGGATGCTTAGCCCCCTGTGCCACCAGGGTCAGCAGGGACCAGAGGCCTTCTGTTTTGAAAGCTCTGAGCTCCTTGAAGCTTTGCCTGGGCCCCCTTGAAACAAGCAGCAAGATCATAAGCTGACAAAGCGTCCCTGAGCTCAAATGATTAAGCGTCTACCAGCAGGATAGTTGGTGATTCGTGCCTACTCAATCTCCGAAGAAAGATCTAGTGATCCGCTGTCAGAAGATCACCGGCGTGAGAACTCGATGGGACACAGCTGGACTCGGACACCCCTGGGCTTGCCATGAGTCCCAGTCAACACCACGACCACAGCTGGTGGTGGTGGCCCACAGCCCCCAAAGAGGGTCAACAACCACCCCTAGAGGGCACACGGTCATGTGACTTCTCTGCAGTGACCTCCTGCTGCGGCCACTGTTGTCCATCAAAGCGCTGTCAGGACCCACACCCACCTCGCCTTCAGACTCAGGAGCCTAGAATTCGAGGCCTCCACAGTCTGATCCGAAGAGCCATCTTCACTTCAAAGGAAGTCACGGCCTTGTTTACTGAACCAACAGAAGCGTACTGCGCACCTACTCCTTGCCAGGCACTGTTCTATGCCCTGCCATGAACAGAACAATAAAATCCTTGTCCTCAACCTATCAAGCAGGGGGAGACAGAAAATACACCAGAAGATTATCAATCAGGCCAAGTATGAGCTTGGGGGAAAAGTTCTCAAAAAACAAACAAACGTAAGTAGGGTAAGGATGGCCGGATGGTCTAGTAGTTACTTGTTGGGCTGTGACCAACATGACTGGCCGTTTTGAAGCACTAGCAGTTCCACG